>APFE031316058.1:0-35041 GCA_000404065.3 Pinus taeda | reverse complement strand
CAAAGCATGTAAACCTAGGAAACCCTAATTTAACTAGTCTAGCCTCTATAATGCAAATGACGTGAAGGAAACTTCTACCAATGCTGCTACTATCTCTAATAAGTGAATATGCATGGATCTAAACTGCTTACATCATAAAAGACATGTTTTTGTATTTTTCCTTTAAATGGGTGGAATGATTATGATTGTGTGCTAATCGGGGTTTGGTTGTGCAGATGGGATGGAGAAGGAAGGAAGGCGTGGAACAGGTTGGGGAGGCTAGGTGAGGTCCCTATGGACCCTTAGCATCCATCCACAGAGGTTTTCCACGTTCAGAAGCTCGGCAACCGAGTGAATGGCCTCCTATAGGACGTCTGCAGGGGATCCTACAGGATACTCAAAGGTTACTACAGGATAGTCCTGTAGGTCTTCTACAGGATGTTCTGTGCAGTTCTACAGGATGCTTGGCCGTGAAGGTTTGAAGGGATGGAGGAGTGATGGAATGGTAGGAAGAGATAGGCTTGCATGCATGATCAAGATGGAAGAGATGGTAATGGAACGAGAAAGAGGAGTGTAAATGAAACCAAAGATTATGACTGTCACCAAACCAAAAATGCATCAACCTACATTAAGTGTGCCATGATTTTATTTAACCGTAATCCAAAATGCAAAGGGAAATATGTATGGGGTTGTGATGAAGAGATGTGTGATGAATATAACGACAAGGAAGCATATAAATCCAAACCATAACTGGATCAAACAAAGTAATGCGTGTTTTTGGTGGCTAGTTATGGACTACACCCCAATCTTCAAGAGAGATGGCAGTGAGCCTTAACAACCGTTCTTATTATTATGAGAATGCAGCAAAGACACATAAATATAAACAAGGGAGGTACTGGGCGCTTGAGATGGGCCCAACCCAAAGAACTACAGCCTCCCAAGAGAGATTTAGAGCTGGTGCAAAGCTGGATCCATCTTTATTAACCAAGAATGAAAAGTTACATCAAAACTGTCCACAAGGAGAGCTTGAGAAAGAGCTGAAGGCAAAACTAATCCATGGCCTACAAATCGAATTACAAACTAGCTAACTAATGGCTAAAACAAAATGACTAACTAGCTGCTAAAAATGACTATCAAATGGCTAACTACTAGCTAACCAAAATGAGGCCCTAAGCCTCTTATTTATACCATTTGAGGACCCAACAGTCCTCCTAAAAGTTAGGGACTTGGCTGCCCAAGACTTGTAGTTAACAGCAGTCCAACTTGACTTTCTTGGCTGCCCTTGTGCTCATTGATTTGGTGGCCTTTGAACTCCGAGCTGATGGTGGAGAATTCGAGGTAAGGGCCCATAAATGAGGGGGGCACCTTCCTACAAATCCTCTAGCTTGTTCTCCCACGAATTTGGCTGCCAAGTGCTCATTAAGACCTTCAATTTTGTCTCCAAGTTGACCAACAAGGCTACACATAGCACCCATTAGACTTGTTGGCATAATGACTAACCAAATTCACTCTATTAACATAAAAATAATCAAAAACATGCAACAAACAAATGAGAATGGTGGACTAAGCCAAATTAGGAAGTTGAATGAGCCCAAATAATTGTACATTTTTGGGGCTCATCACCAAGTTCACTAAGTTTCTAAGAAAGTTTTAGATGGATTGGCTTGGGCCATATATTATCAAAGAGATTACAGATGGAGGTGCGATTCAACTCGCGAAGCTAAATGGAGAACCTTTTACAGGAAGGGTGAATGGAAGCCGACTAAAACCATATACAGGGGATCCATACCAATGACTATATAATGGCATGATAGTCTTAGTGCTCTACGTAGTTGTAAGGGAGCACAACACTATAAACTACACTACCAAGACTGGAGGACTCTGTGATAGGTAAGCTATGTGGAAAATGGTGAAGTCATAGTATAAGAAGCTGCGTGAAGGGATTTGTCAGGTAGCACAACAAAAAAATGACCATTGGAGTCACTATTCATGATTTTCTATAGAGAAGATGGTTAAGAGGTGTGAGATGGCAGCATTTAAGGCCAAAATCATTGAAGATCTACCGCTAAAAAACATTAATGATCAAATTTTGGGGGAACAATTGGATTTGAATTCAAAAACCCTTATAAATTATGCATGCCAACGCAACAAAGAACACTTTGCACCATTAGAGTTTTTGAGTTGTGATATCTGTTTCTTATGAACCACTCATTCTTTGAGGATTTGGTCATGAACCCTACATTTGCTAATTTACAAGAGTTGAATCAGAAGTTTATCTTTGACACCATGTTAGGACCAAGCCCTGCTGAGACTGTGAGCATTAGCGGATATTTCTAATCTAAAGGAGATTCTCTAGAGGTGGTGAGTATGGAAGCTCTAGCTCATGTTCCTACAGCACCGCAGTCGCTTAGGCTAAAGCTTACCCCTCTTAGAGAAACCCAAAGGCTGGAGAAGGATAAGAAGAAGAGGCTGGTACTAGTATGTGAATCACCCATAAAACATTCTACAACTCAAAAGTAGAAGAAATACAAGTAGCTTGAGAGGGTTGTCTATTTGGAAGTCAAGGAAGGACAGGGCACCAAGGATATAGACGCTGAGGGAATGGAGCCCATTTCAAAGTGTTTGAACTATATGCCTCCACGCAAGGCAAAAATAAAGGTCGCCAAGGACCCAGACTCAGATAAGTTTGTCATTTCTACACCCCTACTGCCCGAGCAGGTACCCTTTGAAGGTGCATGCCTTCTACAGATCCCCCTGCTGAAGATGGAATATTGTGACCTAGTAGACCATGAATGGTTCCCTCCCCTCGCGACAAAAAAGTATATGAAGTGTGTCTATTACCCAGACTCGGGTGTCACTTAGTTAGAAACAATGGAATGGATCAGCAGAGTGGAGAATTTTGGGTATTTGAACCTCCTGTGGGTACCCCACTGTTGGCTTATTTTGGCCTGACCCAGGTTCGAAAGGATTATTTATACAAAAAAATCCTGCAACTATCGGCCCTTTCGGCAACAATCCACGAAGCGGGGACTAAGGTCTCACCCGAGATAGCAGGGGAGGGTGCTAGAACCAGGTTTCGGCACCCTGGGGATGTCTTGGATGTGATTTGGGCCTTGCATGTTGTCCTGCAACCCCGCACTATGCCAAATCCATGTGGATCACTTATTACAGATTGAATCCCTTATTACTATTTTGATCTAGGTTACATGGTCTTCAAGCAAACATTTATTACTTTTTGGTTACTTTGCTCATGAAGATTAACCTAGTTCACATGTATTCGATAGTAGCAAATGCAAAGATGATAATAGTTCATTTATTATAGAAGAGTAGAGTCGCAATTAACACATAATTTAGAAGAAGCTTACCTTTATTACCAATGCTCAACAATACATCCATTTCCACCCTTTGCACTCAACTGCAAGGGTCTGCACACAGATACAGACTTTTTAGGCCTCTGTGCACACATCTGCAGAGACTCTACCTTCTATCCTACTCCCTCAACTTGAAGTTACATATGCTTCTAGGCTATTTTCTTTAAGAACCCATTACATTCCATCTTCCAAAAGAACTACCTTTCCCTCATAGAACCATGCTCTATTTATACTTTCCCTTGGCCCACAAACCCTTTGCAGGTCAACTCTATTACTATTTCTTTACATTATTTGCGGTCGGAATACCATTTGACTCAATCTCCTATAGTTCACGCTCCACACTTTCCCCAGAGTATTTTATCCTATTACCCAAAATTTTGGGCTTTGCACCCCATACTCATTCCATGGGGCTTGCACCACCCAACAGTCCCCCAACACAATCATCGTGACTCATCTCGAGTCACTTTTTTATGTGGCTATATGCTCTGCCTTGGCTTCGCAGTTCAACTCCCGTTGGGTGGCACTTGTGATCTAGTTGCTCCTGCTTTGTCTCCTACAACACTTCATTCGTCTCCTACTTCAGTGTTTCTACCACATCTCACAACCAATGATGCTCATTCTTCTCTTCTTGGTTAACATAGAATACCCCCTCCAAGGATTAGCGCGAATGAGGGAGCCGCATATGGGACCTCCTATTACCACCATAGCCATTTCTGACCATCCTATCTTCTCTTCACACCGTCAACTGCAACCTATGTTGCAATTTTGCAAGACCCTGGTTACTATCCGTAGGATCCCAATTGTTGAGAACCATCAAAGGTGACTTATTGACTGCATCTCCACCCATGGTCATAATCCGCCCATCCTTCTATTGTTCTATAGTAGTGCGCCATCCTACCCTTAGGCTGGGCGATGACATTTGGACCAATTCTAGTTCGCATTCCCTTTCCTTCGGTATATCCCTTCGTGACGGCTTGCCCATTCGTTGGCATACATCATAAGGCTGATACTGTGCTTTTGAATCTTGATGTAGGCTAGGCCACCATAATCTAGCATGAAGAACCTTCTGGGTTATGGTGTGGCCCGCATAATGTCCGCTAGCAACCCCTCCATGTGCTTTGGCAAGCATCTGTTCTCGCTCAAACTTTGGTGCATATCGGCATAATATCTCATCATGACCCATCTTGTAGAGATGGTTGGAAATCACAATGAAATCTATTGCTCATGTCACGAATTCCTTCTTTTGTTGCATAGAATCCCCCTACGGTGCAATGTCGATAGTCAAAAAATAGATTATATCTTCAAAGTGGTCATCTATAGTGTGCACTTCCTACAACTGGGTGTCTGGGAGTCCTTCTTCTAGATTTTTGGGTCCCTCACCTGTCTCAATCTGGGATAAGTGGTCTAGATACACATTCAGATGTCTTGGCATTATGTCAACCTCAAAATCATATTCCTAAAACAACAGCAACCATCGACAAATGCGCCCCCCCCAACACAAGCTTATTCACTAGGTATTTTAGCGTAGAGTGGTCAGTACACATTCTAAAATGTCCTCCAAGCAAATAGTGATGATACTTTTGGAGGGCATACACCATCGCCAATCCCTCTCACTCAGTAGTAGAGTAATTCTTCTCAGCTTTCGACAACCTTCGACTTGTAAACACAATCGGGTGGTCAGCTCCCTCCGCTCCTTCCTATCGTATCGTAACGTCCCTTGTACCAAAAGGAGTGTTAACGATTATCTTTTGACTGGGCTGCATGGTAACGCAACTCATCAACCACTGTTGTGATCGAGAAGATAGGGTAGTGTAGGCATAACTCGGTAAAGCATATTAGATCCCAATAGACTTGTTTGTATTCTTGTGCCCTCTTTCAGCTGCTTGGGGTGCCGAGACTATGATCTTAATGACTAGTCAGGTGTCCACACCGTTGGTGTAGATCCGTACTATCTCGATCTTCCTGTGCTGCGAGCATTGTCCGAGCACTTGGTTAGCCTAGGTTTTGCGCCATGGATGTGTGTGTTGTCTTGATAGCATGGTCCCCTCTGGGTTAGTTCTAGCAATATTCAGCAAGGTTCTGAGTCATCTTAGGTGAAAAATGGCTAAGCTTCTGCAAGCATTCTGGTGTGATATTCTCCTACATTTAGTCCTTTCTACCATGCCCCAGATAAGGAAGCTGAGTTCGATCTAGACCATGCAAAGGAAACGTTTATGGAAGCCAATAAAATCTTTGTTGAGGCATCTACCTCAGGAATCCAGAGAAAAGTACCAGAAACTAGTGCTCCTATAGAGATTGACCACTCTGTACTCATGATGTTCAATAGAAAGGTTGTGAAAGGTCCGCAAAAATTGATAAACAAGTTTGCTGGTAAAGAAAATGTTCCTAATGGGCATAGTTTAATAAGAAAAATTGGCAAACGTAAGGTAATAAAAGCGCATGAAATGAGTCTCACTGCACATATAGGAGATTATGAGATGAACCAGGTTATTTTGGATTTGGGGTCTGACAGGAAAATTTTGCCTAAACAAACATGGGAGAGAATGGGGAAATCTATGATGCAGTGGTGTCCGATCAAGCTTAGAATGAAAAACCAACAAAATATTATCCCTATGGGATGACTACATGGAGTCACCGTAGATATACAAGATGCGAGCGCTTGTTGACTTTGAAGTAGTCGAGACTGTCAATGATAACAACCCATACCCACACTCCTTGGAACTGACTTAGCCATTGATATAAATGGATTTATCAACTTAATGAAGAGTATGATGTTGTTTGAGAGGAAATCACTTTGGGTTGTAGTACCATTAGACCCTGCAAAAGGACCACATTATACTAAACCGGTCCATGACTAGGAAGAAAGTGATGATGACTTGGATAAGATCTACGAAGTAACTACATGAGATCAACATTGGATTAATCCAACAACTAATGGACTCAGATGAAGAACTGGAGCATTAGTAGAATAGTATAGATGAAGTATCTATGTTGCGCTGCAACATGATGATTAAATTGTTGCACTATGTGTCATCGAAGGTAAGAAATTTACCCTATTATGATGGTTTAACTAACGTAGATAAGTTTTTGGATGTGTTTGAATGAGAGGTCCCTCAGGAGCACTGCTTCCAAGCGTTAGATTTGGCATTGCATGCTATGCCTGCATGATGGTGGGGTATGCACAAAGATAGCTTTGATAAATGGTGATATTATAGGAGGATGATGAGGTTGTGATTTAGTCGTCCAAAAATTCAACTGAGTGAGAAATATGACAAGAGAAATGATCCGTGCGATCATTAGCAAAATGGACTAAAGTTTATGGAATGGAGCCATAGATGGAGTGGGTGCACTTATTCTATCATACTTCGGATACAATTCCTATGAATTGGTATCTAGAAATGGAGCTGCGCCATGGCACCGCAGAGTGGGATATATTAAGGGAAGGATTCTTAATGACCTTTAGTTTGGAAGATGGGTTCGAATGCATTGATGGAGCTCTATAGGAGATTAACACAACAATCTTCAGAATACCACAAGATCCTTTGGAGTTGATTCATCCAGATAGGAGAACCCAATTGTGCCATGCACTCAAATGCAATAACATGACTACTGAGGAGGAGGATGAAGATCGAAGAAATATCAATATTCCAGTGGCAGAAGGCAATCACGAGGTCGAACGACCGCAACTAGAGAACGTAGACATTAATGCATCATTAAAAACCAAACAAGTAAACATTGATACTAAAGCAGAGCCAAAATTTGTAATTATTGGATATTATTGGGATGATGGCACAATGGATAAAGTTGTTGAGCTACTCCGCAAATACCAAGATATTTTTCCCACCAAGTTTTCAGACCTGAAGGCAATCATAGGTGACTCGAGTGTGATGAAAATCACTTTGAAACTGGATGTTGTATTGCCCTAATCCCAAATACAAGGAAATTTTTTGTTCCAACTTAGATAAGATGCTAGAAGTTGGCATCATCGCAAGGGTGGAAGAATCTAATTGGTTGAGCCTGATGGTGGTTCAAGAGAAGAAAAAAAGGGAGAAATAAGTATTTGCATAGATGTAAGGAATATTAATGATGCCTAAATCGACGATCCTTTTCCAAAACTATTTACTAATGAGTTATTGGACAACGTTGTAGGGCAGGAGGCCTACTCATTCGCTGATGGCTTTCTGAGGTACCATCAGATTAAGATCATGCCAAAAGATAGGAGAAAAACAAACTTTGCAACTGAGTGGGGTTGTTTTTGGTATACTACCATTTTGTTTGGACTTAAGAATGTGCATACCATATTTTCTCGCATAGTTATAGCAGTGTTTAAGGATTTTATTCATACGTTTTTGGAGGTGTATTTTGATGATTGGATGGTGTTCGGTCTAGTAAAGTGCCATGTCACAAGTCTGCACCTAATGCTGGATACATGTCGCCGATACCAAATCGTGCTAAATCTGAAGAACTTTCTATTCTATGTCCCCTTTAGGATCTTGTTCGATCATGTGGTGTGCAAGTGAGGGTTAATTCTGGACCCTGTCAAGATCGCAGTGATAGTTAATTTGGAGGCCCCAAGAAGTTTCAAACATTTTCCGCAACTCTTGGACATACAGGATACTATAGAAAGTTCACTAAGGCTTATGCTTAGATTACCGCACCCATGGAGAAAATACTGAAGAAGGATGCTACATTCTGTTGGGATGAAGAATGTTAGCCTAGTTTGGATTTATTGAAGGAGAAGATGGTTACCACACCGATTTTGGTCTTCCGAGACTGGAAAAAGGAATTCCATGTGCATGTTGATGCCTCTTGCATTGCGTTGGAAGAAATACTAACACAAGCCGGTGAGGGAGAGATGGACCACCCAATAGCCTTCACGAGGAGGAAATTATCAAAATTCAAGATGAATTATTCAAAAACTGAGCAGAAAGGATTATCTATAGTATACGTGATTCAAAATTTTAGGTACTACTTCCTGGGCAGACATCTCAAAATCTACACAGATCATTATACCTTGAAATACCTAGTCAATAACCCCGTGTTTGGGGGGAAGATCTACTGATGGTTGCTGCTATTCTAGGAGTATGACATTGAGGTGACTGTGAAGCCAGGGAGGTTTAATCCAGGACCTGACCATCTTTCACAGATCGAGATTGGAGAGGAGCCTACAAATTTACAGAAAGGGTTGCCTGATGCACAACTCTTCGTGGTGCACGTTGCAGATAACCACTTTGTAGATATTGTACACTTTTTTAGTACAGGAATGACACTAAAAGGCTATAACATTCAACAAAATAAGGAACTAGTAGTGCACATGGTGGATTTATTGGTGATTGTAGGACATTCGTATAATATGGCTGCAGACGAAATATTGTGACGATATGTGCTAGATTTTGAATGGAATAGAATCCTCGCTAAAGCTTATGGAGGGGCTGTAGGAGGACATTATGCAAGAATGACAACAACGAAGATGATTTTGTGCACATGATTATGGTGGCTTACACTACATAAAGATTCTAAAGCATATTGTAGGGAATGATATGCATGTTAATGAATGGGTAGACCATGACAAAGCGATGAGCTGCCACTGAATCCTTAAGTATCATTGCAGCCATTTGAAAAATGGGCAATTTATTTCATTGGGCCCATTCAACCCCCAGGAAAGTAGGGGCATGCTATTTCATCATCGGAATGGAGTCTCTAACCAGATGGACTCAGGTATAGCCGGTAACGGATTGTATAGGGGCTACATCAGTGAAGTTCTTGTTTGAGCATGTGTTGACTAGATTTGGCTGCCCAATAGCATTGATGAGTGATCAGGGTACACACTTCATAAATGAAATGATTAGTGTGTTGACTGAAGAATTCTAGGTTCATCATCAGAAGAGCACACTTTATCCTCCTCAGGCTAATGGAATAGTTGAGGCCTTTAATAAGATTTTGGAAAATGCACTGATTAAGATTTCTAATGCACAATGAATGATTGGGATGTGCATGTACTTGCAGTGCTATCGGCATAGAGGACTACTTGTATGACATGACAAACACCTTTTATATTGGTATATGATGTAGAAGTTGTGATGCTTCTAGAATATATCATGCCTAGTCTATGCATAGTGGCTTTCACAAGTATGGCAGATTGTGAAGCCTTAGAAGAATGGCTCGCACAACTGTTGGAGCTTGAAGAAGGTAGATTCTTGACTAGATTCCATTAGAAAGTACAAAAGGAGTGTGAAAAGGCAAGGCACGATCGACACATGAAGCTGCACACATTCAAAGTAAATGATTTGGTTTTAATATATGATACCCAGTTCACTAAGTTTCTAGGAAAGTTTCAGATGGATTGGCTTGGGCCATATATTATCAAAGAGATTACAGATGGAGGTGCGGTTCAACTCGCGAAGCTGAATGGAGAACCTTTTACAGGAAGGGTGAATGGAAGCTGACTAAAACCATATACAGGGGATCCATACCAATGACTATATAATGGCATGACAGTATTAGTGCTCTAGGTAGTTGTATGGGAGCACAAGACTATAAACTACACTACCAAGATTGGAGGAATCTGTGATAGGTAAGCTATGTGGAAAATGGTGAAGTCATAGTATAAGAAGCTGCGTGAAGGGAGTTGTCGGGTAGCACAACAAAAAATTGACCATTGGAGTCACTATTCATGATTTTGTAGACAGAAGATGGTTAAGAGGTGTGATCTTGCAGCATTTAAGGACAAAATCATTGAAGATCTACCGCTAAAAAACATTAATGATCAAATTTTGGGGGAACAATTGGATTTGAATTAAAAAACCCTTATAAATTATGCATGCCAACCCAACAAAGAACACTTTGCACCATTAGAGTTTTTGAGTTGTAATATCTGTTTCTTATGAACCACTCATTCTTTGAGGATTTGGTCATGAACCCTACATTTGCTAATTTACCAGAGTTGAATTAGAAGTTCATCTTTGACACCATGTTAGGACCAAGCCCTGCTGAGACTGTGAGCATTGGCGGAGATTTCGAATCTAAAGGAGCTTCTCTAGAGGTGGTGAGTATGGAAGCTCTAGCTCATGTGCCTACGGTACTGCAGTCGCTTAGGCTAAATCTTACCCCTCTTAGAGAAACCCAGAGGCTGAAGAAGGATAAGCAGAAGATGTTGGTGCTAGTATGTGAATCACCCAGAAAACATTCTACAACTCAAAAGTAGAAGAAATATAAGTAGCTTGAGAGGGCTGTCGATTTGGAAGTCAAGGAAGGACAGGGCACCAAGGATAGACGTTGAGGGAATGGAGCCCATTTCAAAGTGTCTGAACTATATGCCTCCACGCAAGGGGAAAACAAAGGTCACCAAGGACCCACACTCCGATAAGTTTGTCATTTCTACACCCGTGCTACCCGAGCAAGTACCCTTTGAAGGTGCATGCCTTCTACAGATCCCCCTGCTGAAGATGGAATATTGTGACCTAGTAAACCATGAATGGTTCCCTCACCTCGCGACAAAAAATTATATGAAGTGTGTCTATTACCCAGACTAGGGTGTCACTTAGTTAGAAACAATGGAATGGATCAGTGGAGTGGAGAATTTTGGGTTTTTGAACCTCTTGTGGGTACCCCACTGTTGGCTTATTGTGGCCTGACCCAGGTTCGAAAGAATTATTTAGACAAAAAAATCCTGCAACTATCGGCCCTTTCGGCAGCAATCCATGAAGCGGGGACTAAGGTCTCACCTGAGATAGCAGGGGAGGGTGCTAGAACCAGGTTTCGGCACCCTGGGGATGTCTTGGATGTGGTTTGGGCCTTGCATGTTGTCCTGCAACCTTGCCCTATGCCAAATCCATGTGGATCACTTATTACAGATTGAATCCCTTATTACTATTTTGATCTAGGTAACATGGTCTTTAAGCAAACATTTATTACTTTTTGGTTACTTTGCTCATGAATATTAACCTAGTTCACATGTATTCGATAGTAGCAAATGAAAATATGATAATAGTTCATTTATTATAAAAGAGTAGAGTCGCAATTAACACATAATTTAGGAGAAACTTACCTTTATTACCAATGCTCAACAATACATCCATTTCCACCCTTTGCACTCAACTGCAAGGGTCTGCACATAGATACGGACTTTCTAGGCCTCTGTGCACATAGCTGTAGAGCCTCTACCTTCTATCCTACTCCCTCAACTTGAAGTTACAGATGCTTGTAGGCTATTTTCTTTAAGAACCCATTACATTCCATCTTCCAAAAGAACTACTTTTCCCTCATAGAACCACGCTCTATTTATACTTTCCCTTGGCCCACAAACCCTTCGCAGGTCAACTCTATTACTATTTCTAAACATTATTTGCGGGCGGAATACCCTTTGACTCAACCTCCTATAGTTCACGCTCCACACTTTCCGCAGAGTATTTTATCGTAATATTACCCAAAATTCTGGGCTTTGCACCCCATACTCATTCTGTGGGGCTTGTATTACCTAACAGTCCCCCAACACAATCATCGTGACTCATTCCGAGTCACTCGTTGATGTGGCTAGATGCTCTGCCTTGGCTTCACGGTTCACCTCCCGTTGGGTGGCACTTGTCATCGTTGCTCTCCTACAACACTTCATCCGTCTCCTACTTCAGCGTTTCTACCACATCTCACAACCAATGATGCTCATTCTTCTCTGCTTGGTTAACATAGAATACCCCCTCCAAGGATTAGCGCGAATGAGGGAGCCGCATATGGGACCTCCTATTATCACCATAGCCCTTTCTGACCACCATATCTTCTCTTCACACCGTCAACTGCAACCTATGTTGCAATTTTGCAAGACCTTGGTTACTGTCCATAGGATCCCAATTGTTGAGAACCATCAGAGGTGACTTATTGACTGCATCTCCACCCATGGTCACCATCTGCCCATCCTTCTATTGTTCTATAGTATTGCGCCATCCTACCCTTAGGCTGGGCGATGAAATTTGGACCAATTCTACTTCGCATTCCCTTTCTTTCGGTATATCCCTTCGTGACAGCTTGCCCATTCGTTGGCATACATCATAAGGCTGATAGTATGCTTTTGAGTCTTGATGTAGGCTAGGCCACCATAATCTAGCATGAAGAACCTTTTGGGCTATGGTGTGGCCCAGATAATGTCCGCTAGCGACCCCTCCATGTGCTTTGGCAAGGATCTGTTCTCGCTCAAACTCTGGTACATATCGGCATAATATCTCATCATGGCCCAT
Organism: Pinus taeda; assembly: GCA_000404065.3. Taxonomy (NCBI): domain Eukaryota; kingdom Viridiplantae; phylum Streptophyta; class Pinopsida; order Pinales; family Pinaceae; genus Pinus; species Pinus taeda. Next base: position 22,464 of record APFE031316058.1, on the reverse strand, counting down.
CTTGTAGAGATGGTTGGAAATCACAATCAAATCTATTTCTCATGTCACGAATTCCTTCTTTTGTTGCATAGAATCCCCCTACAGTGCAATGTCGATAGTCAAAAAATAGATTATATCTTGAAAGTGGTCATCTATAGTGTGCACTGCCTACAACTAAGTGTCTGGGAGTCCTTCTTCTAGATTTGTGGGTCCCTCACCTGTCTCAATCTGGGATAAGTGGTCTAGATAGATGTCTTGGCTTTACAACAACCTCAAAATCATATTCCTAAAACAACAACAACCATCGACAAATGCGCCCCCCCCCAACACAAGCTTATTCACTATGTATTTTAGCGTAGAGTGGTCAGTACACATTCTAAAATGTCCTCCAAGCAAATAGTGATGATACTTTTGGAGGGCATACACCATCGCCAATCCCTCTCACTCAGTAGTAGAGTAATTCTTCTCAGCTTTCGACAACCTTCGACTTACAAATACAATCCGGTGGTCACCTCCCTCCGCTCCTTCCTATCGTATCGTAACGTCCCTTGTACAGAAAGGAGTGTTAACGGTTATCTTTTGACTAGGCTACATGGTAGTGCAACTCATCAACCACTGTTGTGATCGAGAAGATAGGGTAGTGTAGGCAGAACTCGGTACAGCATATTGGATCCCAATAGACTTGTTAGTAGTCTTGTGCCCTCTTTCAGCTACTTGGGGTGCTGAGACTACGATCTTAACAACTAGTCAGGTGTCCACACCGTTGGTGTAGATCTGTACTATCTCGACCTTCATGTGCTGCGAGCATTGTCCGAGCACTTGGTTAGCCTAGGTTTTGCGCCATGGATGTGTGTGCTGTCTTGATAGCATGGTCCCCTCTCGGTTAGTTCTAGCAATATTCAGCAAGGGTCTGAGTCATCTTAGGTGAAAAATGGCTAAGCTTCCGCAAGTATTGTGGTGTGATATTCTCCTGCATTTAGTCCTTTCTACCATGCTTCGATCTCTGGATCATACGTTAAGGGTACTGTCAGCGTGGGGTCGGTAGCTACCCGGCTTCTTCTGGTTTTTCTTCTATTGCCTAATGCAGAGCCATCTAGGTCATAGTATCCACAACCTCCAATAAAGTTGTGTTAACATAGCATTGTGATGTATGTTATCCCTTGGGCTTCCATCGACCTTATTATTAGCTTCTGGCAATTCGTGTTGTTGTGGGTTGCTCTTCTTAGTTTTTCTAGTTATCGATATTAACGTGTGATCACAACCTCCACGATTTAGTTTAGGCTTAATCACGCCTGCCTCTTTTTTCGATGTCTACGCTTTTTGGGATGTGAATATCTTCAGCGTACTAGGTTTTGATTTTATTGACACCAATAGTTCGTTGGCGACTGACGCGACGACTCCTACTGCGACAATTTTGTTACAATTCAATGTGGTTACTTCATGTAGTCGATTTTGCCATCGTTCAACCTCTTCATCTGAATCTAACGTGCACCTTCAGCTCGATCCAAAGGAATGACTACTCAATGTGCATTCTTTTTTAAGATTATTTTCCACTTTTCGAGGTTGATGATTCCATTCATGTCTATTGCCCAATCTATTCCTGGTAGTGCCGGATAGGGATTACCGTCGTCCATGATTTCTATGACTTGAAAATCAGCGTGTGTGTGGGCACCATTGATATCTACGATAATCCCTTGTAATCTTCCCATTAGGGACCATTGCAGTGTAGGCCTTCCCATGCGTTCCGAGTTCTATTTTGGTAGGACATTCACATTGGAACCTAGATCTAAGATGACCTAGTCCATCTTGTAATCGCCAATCTGGGCAGTTAGCAGCATCTCCTATTCGATGCATAAGACATGTTTTCCCAATTTTCAGATCATGCATGGTTCGTCTACCCCCACACATCTAGCTATTAATTATTGTAACCCTTTCACCGCATTGGCATCCTGTAAGAGCTTCATACATGTTTCTAAAAAGGCAGTTACCAAGGCATTATCCTGTTGCAGGTCCGATTGCTCCTTACTACCCGAAGTCGATGCTTTTGCAAAATTTTTCTTAGCCTCCAAAAAGGTTTCCTTTTCTTGTGCCAAATCAAATTATAGTTGTGTTGTAGGAGATTTATGAACCCACATATCCTCTTATGGCTTTTTTCCCTTATCTTCCCTAGTAGTGGCACTCTTCTAAGCATCATGTTTATGTTGGGGCCTTCAGTGTGGGGTTCAAACTTCATCATCTAAATGTTTTGGGCGAGACTAGCTGGGAGTACTCCTTTCTCCCTTAATTGGATGAGAAGTGGGGGTCTGCATCGTGATCAAATTGGTAACGTAACGGACAACAGGCTCTAGTAGGATTCATACAACCCCGCGTGAAATGTTGTTGTCCACCACAATTATAACAGATCAACTATCCACGGCCCCCTTTAGGGCTCCATCCTCCACACCCTCATCTACATATTGGGAATTCCCTATCCATGAATGGTGCAGCTGGGTCTCGTCTCTCTTTACATCTTATATGTATGGGGTCGATCCATCAACATGTGACAATCTCTTTCCTCATGACCCATTATTCTGCAAAAGTTACAAAATAAGTGTTGAGGAGGTTGTTGTACATTCAACAATATGTAGCAGCTGTTCATCACATGCTTTCCCCCTAGGTAGCACGCATCGCAGTGGGGAAATTGCACTCGGTCCCATCTATACCTCTGGTCACAAGGACGTTGGCCCCCTCTTACCGCAAAATTCACCGCAATCGGACAATGATCTTTATCATGTCCTTGGCTTCTACACGTCCTACACAATACTTCTTCCCAAAATTCATTGTTTGGTTCACTTGAGTATATTCAAACTTATACACAAGCACTTAGTGTATAGGTCACTTAGGCTAAGTACACTTAGTTTGGGAACAACTAATCTCAATTGTATAGAGAAAAATGAAAGGTAGGAAAGGAAATGGAATACATAAAAAGAAAAACTTACTATAAAGGATAATAATTTATTGAAATCCATAATTCAATTAATAAATAAGATAGCATAATATTCTGGAACACTAAGATGGTGTGAATGGAAGTTATGTTTATTCTCAAAAGCCTTTATAAGATGCCAAAAGAATTTGATTTTAACATAAATAAGGTGGCTACCCATTTTAGGTTTCCCATCCATAAGGCGGTTAAGCAATGCATCAAATTCCTAGGGGTGTAACCTTCACATACAATATCAAATTTTAGCCCCTAATAACCAATTGGAAAAAACTATTTCTACTTAAAAATTCATTAAACTTAAATTCTAAATAAAGCAGGCAACTTCACTCAAAAAAATACACAGAGCTATAAATTAAACATATATGGTAATCCTTACCTTAAAACACCTATTAATTATCCACAAGAACACCTAATAAGTATGGAACGAAGCTAATCTCCATATGTATTGAACCGGGATTTCGAAAGCTTAGCCTTTCCTTGACCAGAGAGGTAGACCACTCGATGTGCTACTTCCTGATATGGATCTTGATCTTTGCCGGGATGAATAGCATCTTATATATCTATATAACCAGCGTATAACGTATAAATTAAAACAATTGTTCCCTTTCGGAGTTCTCAATTTTATTATAAAAGTCCTAAGTCACATAGTTATTCCAAAATTTTCCAATAATATAAAATGGAAAATTTTCAAGTAGGAATAACAAATAAGTCATGCTTAAAAGTACACATAAAATTGAAAAAATCCAAATAAAAATAATAAACACGAAAAGAATCTCAAAATTGTGAAATACAAAGAAAAACTTCCACTAACCATAACAATATGGTGGTTAATTGGATGCATACATATTTCAAACAACAATATCGATATGGTCGGATGGATGCAACAACGACAGACCAATATAATGAATTACAGTTCCCTTGTAATAATAATTCATGCCCTAAATGCTTTTCATACTCTAATTGCAGAATATCACAAGACCAAAACTACAAAACTATCCAATGTAATATCAAGACTGAATACTTGACGCGCACACGTCCTGAAAATTATTTGAAAAGAGCTAACACTCCCTTCTCTGCTGTTGGTTTTCAGTGGGCACCACTTGCACCTCTCGCTGTGTATTGTGTTTCATTTCAAGATTTGAATTAATTATGATGCCCCCATGTTTATAACCAGTATCCTTAGAACATCCAGCCGCGTTGCCAGTAACGACATCCATTAATGAGTTACAGTTAGGTTTCACGGAAGGAAGCACGTCATCATCAGAATCCCACCACGTGATCAATAACCTCTCTTCATTTGATACCTCTGGCTTTACCACTTCAGTAGTTTCCTTATCTCCTGTACGCCGACTCTCCTCACTCGTGCCTGTTAATTCTTTCTTTATGGCAACCCATTTTTTGTGGTGAGTCGAAATTTTATCCAATAATGAGTCCGAAGGCCTCTCTATATAACCAAACTTAATTTTGTGAGCAGTTAAAAGCTGTATACAAGTATATTCAAACGCCAAATGTCTGTTGTAGTGGCGGGTGAATTGTGAATATCTTCTGTCCAGCTCATGAAAATCTGCCGTCGACATGGAGATGACTAGTCTGGAATCCACCATCCTGCGAATCCAATGGTGGATTATCTCATACAATTCTAGGGCTTCCTTCACCAGCAACTCTAGGGCATAGTGAATGAGGGATCTCGTTGCCACGTGGCTTCCGGGAGGAAGGCAATCTATGATGAGCTTACCCATGAGTGTCTGCATCTTTCTCAAACCAGAAAAAATTGCTTCATCGTCTAAATCCTTCATTCTCTTACTGTTCCTTATAATGTCACATTTGAAAGTCTTGTTACAATACAGCCTGTAATACAGATAGCTCGAGTACTTGCGAATCCACTGAGAGCAATCAATAGCGACGGGGCTGGAGGTATCGTTGAAATCCAATTTCTTGGAAGAGATTTGGTTTTTAAGAGTGTAGTCATCTTTCTCATCTTCTTCAGCAAAAATGGAGGGAGGAGCATCTCTCATCAATCGGTGAATGAGTGTCAACGTCTTGACAGCGACCTTCCAGTCATTCGCCCAATTTAGACGACCTTCCACTGCACGTTTTATATGTTGTCGGCACTGAGACGACCCCGTTGCGGCCAGGATGGCCACGACATGTTCTTCCGCGGGAGGGATGTCATTGTGCTCAGTGGCTTTAACGACAGCTATGTCAATGAAAGTCATCGAGCTGCTCAGCTTCGCTAACCCTATGGACGCAGCGTCCTTAAGCGCCCCTAGTGTTCTTGACCACCGGGAATCCATATCCGGTCCTTTCAATTTATCGCTATCTCTATGTGTACCGCAGCTGAATATGTCTCCACTCGCAATCTCGTTGTATTAATTTACAGGTAGATTACAGATTCAGAGCATATGATTGACGCCCATACCCTACTTCGAATGTGCAAAGGTTGAATGTAAATATGAATGTAAATATGGTTGGATTTATAGGTAAGTACCCAATTGTCGCTGAGTGAGTTGGTGGTCGGCTATTTGCCTGAGTGGATCAGGTGTTTGTCGGTGCTTTTGTTGTTTATGGGCAAAATGGATATTTGCCACATTGCGTGTTACGTTATATAAATTTTAAATATGTCAATCGAAGAGAAGAGAGGGTTACGGCTAATTTTATTTTTAGCTTTAAGTTTACATATACATTAAATCATTATTTACTCTCGGTACTCTGGGTTCTTTTATGATTAGTTTATTATTTTTCAATAAGGTGATTTTTTTATTTTTTTAATGCCTTTTCGTTGTCTATTAGCCATGAATTATGATTATATTGGGTCAAATGGAATGGGAAGTATATGGGTTATGAATTTAGTTATATATTTAATGAATTATTTTTCACTGAGTTATTAATTTAGTATTAATATGGTCAAATATGATTTTATACTTAATATTGTTTATTATTATACTCAATAACAATGGAGATTAAGGGTGGGTGAGTTAAAAGGAAATAGTGGGTTGTGGGCTTTTGTAAATTAGGTAGTTAGAATTTTAGATGCAAATTAAATGGTGGATTAATGGTTATTTGTTTATTGTGATATTTTAGGCAATATAAGTTATCATGGTTTAGGAGTTGTGGGTGAGTGGATTATTACATAAATTTTATGAAGTGATGTTCAAACATGATTATCAGAATAATGGTTAGCATTGGTTAACATAGTTCAACCATGGTTATTTGTGAGACCAATGTGCAATAACCATCAATATAGGCTAATGCAATTAGATAACACAATTTTTAGGTTACTCGACCACTATGCTATAAAATAAATAAATTAGTCTAGACTCAATTAAAGGGTGTGATATTAATGGCTCATACACGTAAATGTTAATAAAATGAACCCTAGAAAATATGATTTACAAAGTCACTATTGTCTCCTTAAGTTGGTCATTGTTACTCGAAGTTGATATGCTCAATGATGGTGAAGGGTTAATGAGTTAATGAGATTAGTGCCTTAGATGGTTATACTAGATTAGGTCCTTAATGGGCAAGTTGGTGCTTCATGAAAAGGTGGTTAGTTATGTTAGGGGATCTATTTAAACTAATATTAAGCTCATTAGCTAACATAGAACACTATGGCTATGAGGGTTATGGGTAAGTGGGTTACTAGATTAACTGTGGTGAATGATGGTCAACCATAAATTATTATAGCCCACCATGGTTACAAGGTTAATATTAGTCGTCAATCATAGCCAATGGTGGTTAATGGTGAGAGATGCTAGTCAATATGGTCGTTGAGTGTTGAGGTTGTTAAGTTATGACATTATTAGGTTAGAAATTTTATGGTTTATGGGGATATTGGTAGGGTATTTTTTAGTGATTCAAATATCATATCTGAGTATGGTATTTTATAAAATAATCTCTAATTAAAAATCCATTCATATATATATGCAAGAAAATGTTCAATATAACACATATAGTTTACCATTAAAACATGTAAAGCTTGCCAAAAAAAATCATTAGAATAGTGGGAAAGTGAATGATAATCACTCATGAAACCTTACTAGCATTGTGAATATGCAAAATAACGTTATGTCAACTTGCAGGAATGATTAAAGAAACTTTTATAATGAATTTGAATATGGTATAAAAATACTAAACGTAACAAAATTGAAATAGCATTCTTAATTTGTAGTTATAGAATCTGTCTAAAAGTATATGAAATTTGACTTTTTCTAATAACATGTTATTTTTCATTCAAAATATAATGTATATGTTCTCATTAATGTATATGTTGAGTACCTAAATGGTAGAATTTCAAAATTGTAGATAGCACATTCTTTTTCTTCAAAAATATTTTTCAAAATTTATAATGTTTCTTTTAGATATTTTTGTAAATTGTCAAATATTTTATATCCTTGAATTTACAAGGCCTTGAATTAGTGCAAGGTATAAATTATTAGAATGAATTTTCATTTTTATAATGTATATCCTAATTTAAAATGATGTAGTGTAAAACTTATTCTAAAAATTGTTAAGGTTATAGAAAATTATAGTAGGAATAAGAGAGATCTATCTATTTTAATATTTGATATATGTCAACAAAAAAATATATTAAAAATAGTGTAAATATATATGTGTGTAAATATGTATGTGGATATGTATGTATGTATGTATGTGTGTGTGTATCTATGGAAATTGTATATTTAAAACTAGCTTGGGAGTTTAAGAGATGTTATTAAATTTTATACATGGCTCTTTGAATTTACATGATTGTTAGTACAAGGTTTGGAAATTTAGATATTGAATGTTTTGGCATAAAACCTTGGTAGTATGGTCTAAGAGGGGGTCATGACCAAGATTGTATTGAAAGGGATATTAATTCTAAAGGATAGGATGTCACTATAGTGTATCGAGTTTTTGGGTGTCAATAATGCTTTCAACAAACTCCAAATGCAAACCACCAATACTAGTAGATTCTGAAATGCCTATGAACTATGGAGATTATTCCCATTTGTTGATGACCACTCTTATATTAGATGAGTGTCATGAGTGGAGTGATAATTGTTTTGGTGGCTTGATGGCCCAATGGATATAAATGTAAGTTGAAGGGAAAACTAGAGTTATGGTAGTTGATGGTCTATTAGTTGGACCAAGTGAGATTCATTGAAGACTCCTTTAGTATTCCCTTGGTGACATGGTGGATCAATTATTTAATTAATTAATAGGAAAATATATTGAATAATGGATATAATTCAACTCAACCGATATCCTTTATTAGATTATTAGGTATCGTGAGGTCTGGATATTGGCCAGTGGGTATTGTATTTACTTTTGCGATATCATATTATTAGGTATGGGAAGGTTAGGATATAGGATATCAATACTTCACACTATCCACTTTTAGGATATTAGGTGATATAGTATAAAGAGGTCAATATATTGGATATAAATACTTCACACTATTGGGTTATTAGGTATGAGATGATTATGTATTAGGAGGTTGGGACACTCGATATCAATTTTTCCTCCTTATACAAATGAAACTTGATAATTCTATGACATGGGATGCTCACATGGAAGGTTTGTGTGGAATGTTGGCATAATGTTTTAGTATGGCATGGTGTTGTACAATAGGACATGGGGGGGAAACAATTCTATGTGTAAAGGATACAAACACCGACGAGGACCTTAGAGGATATCTTTTCAATTAAGCATAATTTCAATATAGAGCTCGGAATTGAATAAAATTTATTTCATTGGAAAAATATGGGTGAGAAAGAAGAGGATGGTGGTATCTAAGAAGAATTCTAAGATATGTAAAGGAAGTGGTAATTTGATAAATCTATCTCCATAAATTAACCCTCGAGGTCGGGTTTATATACACCATATCATTATTCAAGAATTAAGGGATTGGGTATGTGATATGTATGCTTTATGTACTATGGGGCCCCTTATGACCTCCTTGATGCACTGAGGTCTTGATAGTTGGCATGAAATATTTGATTCTCTCTTCACCAAATTTTGTATAGATTAGTTTATGGAGTGAAGGTATGATAATAGAGATAATCATGAGATAGTATAGCAAAGAAGGTGAGACTTGTGTGGATTGGTTCACTACTGGGAGAGCATTCTTGGCTAGATTAAAGCACAAAGGTAGTGATATAGAAAGGGACCCAAAAAATCACACGATGAATGAATGATTAGCTATGGTTGAGAATTTGGATTAATAACTAATAGAAAAATTATTTGAGCATGGTGAAAAGATAAAGAACATAGGGATGAAGATGTGATAGATAGCATGGATGTTCAACTAGGCCATGAAGGAAGTTCAGAATCTTATCGATGAAACCATGTAGATCAAAGAGGAGAAGATGGAATTTATGTTTAAGGCTACAAAATATTAATCTACATTGGTTCTCAAACAATTATTTGATCATGATGATATAATCACAATTTTAAAGTGGGAAGTTCAATATGGTGGGTGTGATGCTCCCATGAGGATTAAAATCAAGGAGCCATATGATGGGACTCGAAGTTACAAAGTACTGAAAGAAGTTATAGCTTTTTTTTGGTATTTATTAATGACATCTTAGTGTACTCAAGTACCAAGGGGGACTATGAAAAAAACCTCAAGATGGTATTTCATGTGGTAACGGAGAACTGACTTTATGAAAGTCATAATAAGCATGATTTATTTAAATCACGAGAGCATTGTTTGAGTCATTTGATTTGAAGAGTGACAATATATCTTGGGAAGATTAAGGAAATTATGGAATGGTATATTCCTAAAAGTGTATTAGTAACAAGATGATTGATGGGATTGGTAGATTACAAGAGGTTATTTTAAGAGTGTCAGGAAAGTCAATTTTCCTTTTAATTTGGAATAGTTAACCATACTCACACATAAATTGTCAATTCAGGTAGGTCGTTTTGTTTCAAGGCTATTGTGAAAATACATGCAAGAACAAATGGAAACTAGTGCTAATAAAATCTCAAAACAAATCATTTTAGATATTACTCTTATCACTCCAAACACAGTTTTTTATACACTCCAAATCTTACTCAAACTTTAGAAAGAAAAGATAGACATTGAGAAAAATAACACTCTATCATGCAATCACTCTTATTTAAAATAAAAAATCTCCTCAAAACCATTTAACACTTAGTATTAACATAAAAATTGTTGTGATACCCATTCAATCAATGGAACAAATCAAAGGATTAGGGACGGAATGGGATCTGCAACTAGGGTTTCTGCGACTCTCTGCAATGGCACAAACTACACATTCTCTGCCTCCTCTGGATGACTGCTATAGCATACCCCTGGTGTAAACAATACGGAAATGGATCTTCCCCAGGGGGGCTTCAAAGCCCTCCCCCACCTCTAATCGTGAGGCTCCAGCACAACCATGGACTTCGTCCTTTGAGTCAGGACAAGAAGAGGCAGACAACAAAGAGTCCCCACTGCAAGATAAGGCAAATGCTTCCACCAGCCAGTTAGATAGGTGCAGCGAGAAACCAGAAGGGAAAATAGAGCAAGAGGAAACACCCAAGGTCACCTCGAAGACATGCAAACCTATATCAGCTGAAAGGCCCAAGATAGAACTTCCTAGTCACAGAATCAATGGGCGAATCTAGTATATGAAGGACCATGCACTCATTGGAAAGTTTATTGGGTTCTGGCTGACAGAAAAAGCTTTGCAAGGATGGATCTCTGCCAAATGGACCGAAGGGGTTCTTTACTGCGATCCTCATTTGCATTGAAGATAGGAATAGAATCATGGATGAAGGGCCTACTTTTTCAACTCTGTGGGGTTGTCTTTAAGGGCATGGGTAGAGAGATTCAACCCCGACGAGGGGGAACTCAGCTGTGCACCAATGTCGATCAGGATGTACTCGCTTCCAGACGAATACCGGGATGAGGATTCGCTTAAAGAAATTGGAAATGGGTTGGGGGAGTTCATAAAATCTGTAGAAGAGACGAAGCTGCGTAGATAGACATCCTACGCCCATATTTGCATCTTCCTGCGCCTAGACAAGGCCCTTACAGACTTGGTAAGTCTCTTCCATGATGACTATGAATGGATTCAACCCTTACATTATGAACATGTACCCTTTCGATGTCGAAAATGTCATGCTCATGGGCATCTTTTTCGCGATTGTCCACTAAATGCCAAACCCCAAACCTCTGATCCCTCAGACAAGCCAGCCCAAGATGGGTTCACCAAAGTAGCTAATCGCAAAAGATCGCACAAAAAACCCTCCTCAGGGAAAAAACCCCAGCAGGATGCTGCCTTCTTTCCTTCTACAAGCAACAACTTTTAGATTCTTGTTAAAAACTCTGAAGGTCAACCTCTGAACTTGATGCCCAACCCTTCGCCTATCATCTCATCTGCAATCCCTCCTCCTTCTGGCTCCTCTCCCACCCCTCAACCCCCCAATGACTTCAATGGAACCCCTGAGGAGACCAAAAAGGTCACAGATTGGAAAGCAAATGATATGGATGTTGATGGTTTCCCTAGTCAATCCTTGATCTTAGCAATCACTTGAGAAGAAAAGAGCCAGACACAACAAATGGAAGAAGAATCCGAAAGTATTGATTTGGGAGGACTTGACATTCTTGAGCTCGAACAAGTATGTAGAAAGAACGACTATGACAAGATCCAAGAGAATCAGCTCAGTACACTGGAAGTCATCATTTCTAGGGCTTACCAGCAACGACAATTAGGCATTCAACCAGGCAGTCACTGGGATGGTGGCTTCTTCCCTAAAGACTCCAAAAAGTGGGGGATAAGAACATATCTCCAACGAACTATCGCAATAGGGAAAATCCTAGTTGACTCAGGTAGGTATGCTAAATTTGACAAGGTACTACAAGCCCACCACTAGTAGTGAATCATGAAGCTTACTTCATGGAATTTAAGAGGGCTCAACAGCCCAGGGAAACTCAGAATGATAAAAAGCATGATAATGCAGGAGTAGCCACAGATTTTATTTCTTCAAGAAACGAAATGTAACAGTATCACTCTTCGAAACATTCTCTCTAGAGCATGGCCAGGTTGTCACTCGGTAGCAGTGGATGCTTCAGGTGCCTTAGGCGAACTGGCTTTTTCCTAGAATACGCAAGAGATAACGCTTTCAGACATTCATGCATCTCATCACATCATTCAGGCTAATTTTCACATTATTGGCACCAACATCCATGGCCATCTTACCAACGTATACTTCCCATATGAAGCAGGCAACAAAATAGCTTTACTAAACACTATAGAAGAACTTAATCTCAATAGATTCCATCCTCTTTGGATCATTGGAGGAGACTTCAACATGATCACTAGGCTAGAGGAAAAGAAAGGAGGCTAAGCTAAGTTGGAGCAGGCAAATGGCCACTTTAAAGAATTCATCCAAAAAATTTAATTAATTGACATACAATTCTGCAATGGCACTCACACTTGGAGCAATCGAACAGATGGAAGGCAATAAATCGCATCCAAACTAGACAGATTCCTCATTTTTGACAACAAGGTGCATCTTGGCGGTGACACAGCAGCATTAATTCTCCCTTATTCAGGATTTGATCATTCGCCTATCTCACAAACGACCATTTCGCTTCGAAGCGTTCTGGCTCACCCATCCTGTCTTCAAAGACTTCATCAGATCTACTTGGAACAACTTCCTTCTGCCATAGGGATCAAAAATGTTTCAGTTCCAACAGAAACTCAAATTTCTAAAATCCCAAATCAAGCGTTGGAATCAAGAGACTTATGGTAATATTTTTCAATCGCAACAAGATCTAAACAAGGAAATGAGAAAGCTCCAGCAACAAATAATCATTGAGGGATACAATGAAGGGAACTTGGCACAGGAATAGAACATTCACAATCAACTGGAGGAGAGGAGAAAGCAGGAGGAAATACTATGGAAGCAGAAATACAAGATTAGATGGCTGAAAGAAGGAGAAAGGAACGCTAAATTATTCCACCGAACCACAATTCAAATAAGAATGCACAACACCATCTCTTTCATTCAGAAGAAAGGAGGGAAAAGAGTGGAAAATCATGTGGAGATCAAGCAGGAGTTCATAAGACACTTCCAGCAGGTTCATCAGGATGCCAAACAGATAGATGGCCTGCTATAGAAAAAAACATACAAAATGTGCCAAAAAGTATCACAGAAGAACAAAACGAACTCGTTCTGCACCCAATCTCGCCACAGGTGGTGGATGTAGCAATGAACCAGCTCAAGGAGGGCAAGGCCTCTGGCCCGGATGGCTTCACCACCACTTTCTTCCACTCTTTCTGGGAGCTAATAAAAGAAGAAGTATGGCTAGTAGTGGAGGAATCACATACTCTCCATTGGATTCTGCCCTCTCTTAATTCAACTTTCATTGTGCTCATCCCTAAATAAGAGAGAAACAGTACTCCAGACAAATTTCATCCAATTGCTATATGCAATGTAATTTACAAAGTGATATCTAAAGTCATTGCCAACCGGCTAAAGCCGCTTCTGCCCCTGCTCATTTCACCTGAACAATCTGGCTACGTGGAAGGAAGACAGATCTTGGACGGTATCATCCTCACACATGAAATCATACATTCCCTCAAGCACACCAAACAGGCAGGTATGATTCTCAAGCTTGACCTCTCAAAAGCTTTTGACAAGCTAAGCTGGACATATATACAAAAAATGATAACTGCTTTTGGATTTTCTCCAATGTGGGTGCGATGGATTCAAAACCTAATCTCTACAACTTTCTTCTCTATGCTCATCAAAGGCATCCCATCCCATCCTTTCATTCCCTCAAGAGGAATTAGGCAAGGGGATCCTCTCTCCCTATTCCTTTCGTGCTAATGGCGGAAGGATTGGGCCACCACATCAAACAAGCTCTCCTCTCCAAGCAGCTCAAAGGCTTATCCATTCACAACTCGCCAGCAATCACTCATCAACAGTTCATTGATGACAACGTGCCTTTGGGATACCCTTCAGTTCAGGAAGCTTCTCTATTCAAATCCCTTCTGAATGACTTCTCTGAGGCTTCAGGAACCAGTATCAACAAGGCCAAATTGTAGATCTTATTCTTTCACATTCCCCCTATCACTTAGAAAGGCATAGCTCATATTTTGGGCTTCTCCACAGACTCTCTACCTTCCAAATACCTCGGAGCTCCCCTTATTGATTCTGCCATCAAGCATGCCTCCTGGCATATGCTCCTTGAGAAACTTTAATGACGTCTCAATTTATGGACGCACAGAACTCTGAACATAGCTAGTCGATTAGTGCTAATCAAAGTTGTTCTTCAAGCAATGCCTCTCTACTTATAGATTAGGTACAAATAAAAAATGAGCCTTGGTAAAATGGACTACATCTTGTAAGCCTAAAGAAAAAGGAGGCATCAGTCTGAGGGATCCCAGTCACAGCAATGCCATCATGTGCACCAAAATATGGCGGCAACGGCTCACTGCCCCTAACAAGCCATGGGCAGCCATCGGGACTGCCAAATATGGCCAAGCATAGACCACAAGAGGAGCTCATAAGATTCACTCCCACTGAAAAAGGTTCACTCATATGGAACGTTGCTAAACAACACTTCTTGTTGATCCAGCAACAAAGTTTTTGGGAAGTAAGAAATGGTAGAACAGCTCGATTTTGGATGGACACCTGGAACCAACTGCCAAAGCTAAACGACATCCTTAGATAGCCTCCAGGCCATTCCTAGGAGGAACAACAACATGCAAAAGTCTAGCAGTATTGGGCTCAAGAGAAAGAACAGGGGTATAGACAATGGAAGTAAAGTGATAGGATAATATGGGACGCAGATCACCAAATTAAGAAAGATCTGGAGTGGGAGCTCCAAAATCGAAGAATTAGATACTCTGAAGGCAGGGATATTCTTCGATGGGGTTACCCGCCCAGAGGAACCTTCACCACAAAAAAGGCTTATAAAATCATTTTCACAGATCCATCGCCCCTGGATCCCATCTGGGGTAGAATCTGGTCATTAGGCACTTGGCCCAAAGTCTCTCTCTTCCTCTAGCTAGTTCGGCACAGGAAAATACTCACTTGAGAGAAACTTAGGTGAAGAAAGTTTCATGGGCCCTCAATCTGTGCCAACTATAACTCTGAGGAGGAAACTCTCTAGCACCTTCTAAACTCATGCACCCTGGCCAACCAACTGTAGAAGAAAGCCAACTTTCGATGTCAAAGAAGATGCAGAGTGTCGGATGGCATCACCAACTCCATTTGTCGTTGGCAAGAAAACCCTTACAAAAGTGAAATTCTCAACCAATTATGGAGATTGATTCATGGATTCCTCCTTTAGTCCATCTAGAAAGAAAGGAACAAGTCCATATTCAAAGATCAAAGTACTCCGTTAGAGATCATCTGGAGCAACTTCTGTCTCAATCTCAAAGAGACCTTAGTGCTTCGCACTTGGTCCCCGGGCGACTTTCCCACTCTTTCAGATGAGAAAGCAATTTGGGCAAACTGGAACATGCAACTCCCACAGGGAATTCATAATCAAGTCCCCTCAGAGAGCATCAACATAAAAAAGGACTCATGGACACCCCCTCCAAAGCACACTTTTAAGCTCAACTTCGATGGAGCTTCAAAGGGAAACCTTGGAAAAGCAGGATTCGGTGGCATATTTGGGAATGGTGAAGGCTCGCCTCTCCACATATACTTTAGAAACATAGGATTGGACACTAACAACTAGGCTGAATTGGAGGGTCTCTTGCAAGGACTTCTCCTTTCCTGGAAACACAACTACCATCCCCTGGAAATTGAAGGTGATTCCCTAATCCTCATCGACATGGCCAAACAGCTCCTAAATGGGACTCATGCGAGGAAAATTGCTAATAGTTAGAGGCTGGAAGCCAGGTTGGATGCCATAGAACAAACACTTCACAACAATCGGGCCATCATCTTCAATCATGTTAAGAGGGAAGGCAACAAGGTCACTGATCTACAGGAATGAAAAACTCTGGTCTAAAAGGATGCTTCTCTCTTGGATGCGGGTGTTTCAGGTGGCCATAAATACGAAGGGACAGGGGCGGGGTGAGGTAGATCGACACCTGCCCACCTAGTATAGAATGATAAATGAAGGAAAGGAAGTTGGCTTTTGGCATACGTGTAGAGTAAGGGTCATCAGATCTTGTTTCAGTGGCTCCGGTTCTCACATTATGTTTACAGTTCTGGTTTTTCCCTCCGCACGCTTTGGCCTGCATCATACAACAGGGTTCTTCAATGCGATAGTTATGGAAGGAGCATCCCAAAGCGTGCCTGAGGAGGATAAGTCCAGTAGATTTCTCGGGTATGAGGTGAATTCGTCTTTGTTGTTTATGGTTCATTCCCTCGCCTCTAGTCTCATTTCTGATTTACAGTTGTTTGCTGTGAACTCGGTCATTCCTAAGGTCTCTCGAAACTTGTTGGGGAAGGTTACTATGTTGCTTTGCTCGGCCCTCTTGGCGGGGCATCTTCTGTTCCTCCTCTTGGTCCTTTCTTGGGTTTCGAGTTGTTGTTTTGATGTCTTTGTCTCGTTGATCTTTTTTCCTATCTATGGCCTCATTTCTGGTTTCGTGTTGTGGAATGTTGGCTCTGTCATGCTTGAAGCCTCTTGGGATTTATTGGGGAGGGACAATTCAACGCTCAGCTCTGTTGTCTTGGCGAAGAGGCTTTAGCGATTCTGTTGGTTCCCTTCCTGGACCTTAGGTCTCTACTGTGTAGTTGTTCCATCCTACTGGAAAATCCATTGCCATCTCCCGGTCCTTGCTGCTACCCTGCCGTCCTGGTGTCCCGCTACTGCTATCTCCCAGATGCATCGTCTACGTCAAAGAAGGGGGTGTCAGAGAGGCCAGCCTCGGCGCGTGCCTTCTGGTTCATCCTCTAATTTTCCTTCCCTCTATAGTGAACTGTTTATAGGCTGCCACCCCAACACCTGTAGTGGGAAAAGGTGGCTCCACTCCACTAGCTACCACCCTGGGCCTCCTTCCACTTCTGACACGACAATCTTCACCTTTAACAACTCTCTAAATCACCCCAGGATTTCTAATCATATCTCGGTTGTTTTTCATGAAGATAATCAGACAGTGGACTTTGGTTCTCATCAGGGAGGTTCAGGGGCTATCTCCGCTCCTTTTTCTTCCCTCCAGCTGGGAATTGGAAATATGCCTCGACAGGATTTGAATGTTCAGGTTAGCAACGCTCAGGATGTGGTGATGGCACCTGTTGACCCTGGTCCCTCTGTTCAGAACAAAGCTCAAGCAAGGGATTTTCCATAGTATGGTTGGTGCCATATCGAGGAAGAGCCTCCAGATGACTAGTTCACTCCCCCAGGCCTCGTCTTCATGCAGTGCGACCCTCACTACAGGGAAAGTTTGTAACGCAAACAATTTTGTGGTTTTCCTGTGTTTTTTGGATTTTTTGTTAAATCTGCATTATCAAGCGTATCTCAACCCGGTCCCCTGCCTCAACAATCAGTCTTCTCATCTGCTTGTCTTGACAGTTCTACCTTTCTTCATAGCAGAGTTTTGACTTCGGTCACATTGTATTTGTACCTCTTTACTTTGTTAATAGATTAATCTTATTTAGAAAAAAAAATGGAACAAACCAAATAATTATAACAGTGATAAAAAAACCATCACATCTAATAAAGGGACCAGTCTGAGACTTACATTATTACATAATGATAAAGGCTACAATCTTATATAACTATTCAATATGTGACCAAGATTTATAATAGTAACAATAAGTCACATATAACTCGCAATTGAAAAGAAATGCATGTATTTCTATGATACATCTCTAGCTAGTGATCCATGCTAACAAAGGGGGGCCCTTCCACCTTAGTAGTGGCTGGTGATTTACACAACATGAAACTTAATCAAGAAAGAGATACAGAGCCAAGAATAGTATTTTTACTAATGAAAGTTGTAATACAAGATTATAATGATGGTGATTCCCCCTTTAATATCTATCTATGCATGCTTCGCGGGTCACATGTACATTCTTTTATAGTCTCATATAACATTCCTATTTTTAAAAAGTATAATCATTATGAAAATATCTTGATTCTCATTTGATACAAATTGCTATTATAGAAAACAATATTGTATCAAATTACCTTAATTGAAATAGAACTATAAGACCTTTCTAAATTACAATTTTTTATAATTTATAAATCTCAACTGTTCAGTTGCATGATCCATAAGTATATCACTTCAATGATCAAAATAACTTTGACCATAGAAAAATATGCTTAGTGTTGTAACGACAACATCAACATGGTCTTCATTCCATCTTTAGCAAGGAAAAATTGGGGAAATATCATTGTGTAACAACATTTCAATAATCCATACCACCTAAAACAACCCTTCATTAATTGATTAATAAAATATCCTATATTTATATTTTGTATCATATTAAAAGAAAAACCACATAATAAGGGTGACGTGCCAGGGGAACATACTTTGGGTTCCACCATTATTATTATTATTATTCAATAAAGTGAAAAAATAAAGTTATGGCTCATTGTTTTTTATCGAGCAATGAGTTATGACTATATTGTGTAAATGGAATGAGAATTATATAGTTTATGGGTTAGTTATTTGTTTAATTAATTAGTGGATAAGAATGGATAAGTTTTGAGGGTTAGTTTAATTGGTCAAGTTCCTATTTTTAAAGCATTTCACTAATGGGAGGTCATCGTGAAAATTCTCCTGGAAGCCCTCAAGGTTAGGCTCTACTAAATTTATATAGCTTGAGTGGAACTAATGGTTAAGAACATGTGTTTCCTCCTAAAGAGGTCACATATTCAAAACCTAAGGTGGGTAGAGTATGTATGCCTTTATAGACTTAGCAGTGAAATCACTGCATGAAAGTGAGTCTCTTGCCCCACAAACATGAGGGTCTCATACACCAATGTACTGTCTTGGTGGCATGACGTTAAAATTGGATAATAATAAAAATAACATTAATGTTTGAATGGGTTATTAATTAGCATTAATATGGTCAAATATTATTTTATAATCAATATTTTCAATCAATCACACTCAATGACAATTGATATCATTAATGAAGGTTAAGGGTAGGTGAGCTAAAAGGAAATAATGTGTTGTGGGATCTACTAAATTAGGTAGTTATAACCTTAGATATAAATTAAATAGAAGGTTAAAGTTGGGTATTTTAAGTTTATTTTGATACATTATGCAACATAAGTTACCATGTCTTAGGAGTTGTGGGTGAGTGAATTACTAGATAAACTTTTTAAAGTGATGCTCAAGCATAAGTGATTATCATTAACAATGGTTAACATTCATTAACATAGTTTAACGATGGTGGGTTGTGGGACCAACAGGTAATGACCATCAAAGTATAATGTAAATAGATAACACAACTTTTAGGTTATTGGATCACTAGCCTATACAATGAACAAATTAATCGATTAAAGTGTGTGATATTAGTGGTGTTTAAAGTGAAGTTTAAAAAATATGGTTTACAAAGTCACTATTGTCTCCTTAACTTGGTCATTGTTAGTGGAAGTCAATATGGTGAATGATGGTGAAGTAAGAGTTAATGAGATTAGTGCCTTGGACAATTATACTAGATTAAGTCCTTGGTGGGCTAGTGGTTGATTAATGAAAAGGTGGTTAGTTATGTTTGAAGATGTTTTTAAACTAATTTTAAGGTCATTAGCTAACGTATAACACTATGGCTAAGAGGGTTTTTTTATGCAACGAGGTCAAAAAATAGAAGGAAATATATATCAATGATTTCAAAATCAACCTCTTAGAGGGGGCAACCTCCTTTACATTACACAAATGGATAATTATTGGATGATACAAATGACAAGAGCTCCTTTCTATATATAGGATTCTACAGGTCCCAATATACTTAGAGCCTACATAACAATAATGTTGTAGGGGCACAAAAACAACAATAATGAGCTTTTATGGAGCGCAATAATAACAACATGGGGACTACATGGGTACAACAATACAATAAGAAGGTTTTACTAATAACAATAAGCGTCTACACTAGTATTATACGGACCTAACATGCCCCTCTCCTTCAAAATATTATTTTTTTCAACCCTTGAGTAGTTTGGGATGCTTCTGTATAAAATTCTTATCCTCCCATGTGGAATATTACACTAGTAAGTTCTTCCACTTTATGAGATATTCTAAAATTGATCGATTTCGTAGCTCTTGGGTTCTTGTTTCCATGACTTCTTCAGGTTCCACTATGATTTTTCCTTCCCCATAAACTTTCAGAAATATTGATTGAATTGGGAGTTTGTCACCTATAACCTTATTTAAGCATGAAACATAGAAAACTGGGTGCACTAGGGAAGATGCATGGAGCTCCAATTTGTATGCCATAGTACCAATCTTTTGCAATGCCTTGTAAGTACCATAGTACTTTGGTGATAATTTATTATCCTTCTTAGCTTGTTTGAGGGAAATTTTTTTGTATGGTTGTAGCCTTAAAAATACCAAATTGCCTACATCAAAACTTCTTTCGCTATGACATTGATCTTCCTGTTGTTTCATTCGATTATGTACTAAAGTGAGCTTACTCTTCAAAAGTTGGAGAACTTGTTGTTGATGCTCGATGTGATCTTCCAATGCTTGAGCCTTAGAATTTTCTCTCAAATATGATGTGATGGATGGTGGATGATATCCATAAAGTGCCATAAATGGGGTCATTTTTGCTACCATATGGAAGGAAATGTTATACCACTATTTAGCGAGAGGTAACCACTTGACCCATTGTGTTTGTTTATAATATACAAATCAACAAAGATATCCTTCCAAATATTTGTTCACTATCTTGATTTTTTCTTTAGATTGAGGATGATAAGATGAGCTATGAGTTAATTCAGTACCCATACAAGAAAATAATTTTGTCCAAAAATTTCCAATGAAAGTGGGATCTTTGTTGCTTACAATAATCTTTGGGTTTCCATGTAGCTTTTGAATTGTTTCCATAAATGTAGTAGCAATTGTATTGGCTTTAAATGGATGAGATAATTCACAAAAATGTGCATACTTGGTTAGTCTATCAACTACCACCATGATGACACTCTTTACTTCAGACTTGGATAAACCTGTGATAAAATCCATTGAAACCTCCTCCCAACGCTAACATGGAATGGATAAAGGTTGTAACAGACCCGGTGTCTTAATTGTCTGCACTTTATTTTGTTTGGAAACCAAACCTTTTACCACAAACTTTTGAATGTCAAATTTAAGGCCTTCACAAAAAATTCCTTCTTGACCCTTAGTAAGTTTTTAAAAATCCCGAGTGCACTCCTAAGCGAGAGGAGTGAAATTCCAAAAGAATCTTTTGTTTAATTTAGGAGTTATTAAATATATATAAGCAATATTTGTACCATAATGAATAATTTTTCTAGCTAAATGTATCAGATATACTGGTATCTTGCTGCAACATTTGAATGAGTGCCCATAGTTCTTCATCATTCTTCCATTCATCCCCTGCTTTGGTTATCCAAATTGGTTGGATAATAGAAATGGCCCAAAGATATCCTTCCACATCCTCATCCTTTCTGGAGAGTACATCAACAACGACATTTTAATTTCATTTTTTGTAGATGATTTAAAAATCATAACCCAACATCTTTGTGACCCATTTTTTCTTCTCTTCTTGAATATAATCTTTGTTCCAAAAAGTACTTAAGGCTATCATGATTTGTTTTTACCATGAAGTGTCTTCCCATTAGGTAAGGTCACCATTTCTTTAGTTCATGTAGTATTGCCAACATTTCCTTCTCATAAATAGGTTTGTGTAAATTCTTTCTTGTGATTGGATGACTTTGAAAAGCAATGGGTCTTCCTTCTTTCATTAAAACAACACCAATTCCATTTCCTGTGGCATCACATTCCACAATAAAGGATTTTGCGAAGTGTGGTGTAGATAAGACCAGTGCTTGACACATTGCATCCTTAAGACTTTCAAATTCCTTATTTGCATTTAGATTCCAACAAAATGCATCTTTCTTCAATAATGATGTTAAAGGTGTTTCTATTCTCCCATAATTCTTGATAAACTTGCAATAGTACCCTGTACCTAAGAAGTCCTCGAAGATTCTTTATGGTTGTGGGGGTTTTCCATTCCTTAATGGCATTAATTTTGTTAGGGTCTACCTTAACACCCTCATGAAATACAATATGACCCAAATATTCCACCTCTTGTACTCTTAAGAAACATTTGGAGGTTTTTTCATATAATTATTTTTCCTCCA
The DNA here is from genome assembly GCA_000404065.3 of Pinus taeda. NCBI lineage: Eukaryota > Viridiplantae > Streptophyta > Pinopsida > Pinales > Pinaceae > Pinus > Pinus taeda. The sequence continues at coordinate 271 of APFE031316058.1, read as the reverse complement.
ACAGTTTGAGCACCCCGTCAACATGTTCAACATGATCCTTCCAAGACTTTCTCTAGATCAGTATATAATCAAAAAATACTAACACAAATTTTCTAAGGAAGGGTTTGAAAATGAAATTCAGCAAACCTTGAAATGTTGAAGACTCATTAGTAAGGACAAAAGGCATGACCAAAAATTTGTAATGACCCTCATGAGTTTGGAATGTTGTTTTCGAAATGTCTTCGTTATTCATTCTAATTTGATGATATCCTAAATAAAGATCCAACTTGGT
>APFE031316048.1:0-13964 GCA_000404065.3 Pinus taeda | reverse complement strand
ACAAGAAAAATTCGAGAAGGGGCATGCATGGAGAGCCTCTTCACCTTTGGAACTTGTACACAATGATCTCATGGGTCCATTTCCGGTGCTTTCAATGAGCAAAGCAAGATATGTGTTGTCATTTATAGATGATTACACGAGATTCACTTGGGTTTACTTCTTGAAACTAAAGTCTGAAGTTTTTCAACATCTAAAGATTTTCAAAGTGCATGCGGAAAATCAGTCTGGAAAACGCATCAAGATACTCCGCACAGATAATGGGACGGAATATGTCAACGAAGATATCAAGAATCTTTGTGATGAAGCAGGTATACAGTTGCAGCATACAGTTCCTTACACTCCACAGCAAAATGGCGTGGCTGAAAGGAAAAATCGATCTTTGAAAGAGATGGCTAATTGCATGTTGCATGCAATATCTCTTCCGTCGAAATTGTGGGCCGAAGCTATTAATTGTGCCTCATACATCCAGAACAGATCTCCTCATAAATTTGTTACTGGAAAAACACCTTTTGAGGCTTGGACTGGCATCCAACCTGAAGTTAGTCATTTCCGCATTTTTGGATCTCAAGTATGGGCCCGCATTCCTCTAGAGAAGAGAAAGGCTTTGGAGCCTCAAAGCAAAGCATGCATGTTTGTTGGATATTCTGATGAAGTCAAAGGGTACAGATTGCTTGATATCCACACTGAAGAGCTCTTTATTGAAAGGAGTGTACACCAACACAGCTAGTCTAAGTGCATGTACACCAACAATATATATATTGGAATCAAATTATTGAAAGAAAAAATATTTTAGTGCTGCTCATAAATTTATGTCCATGATTTTAGAATAAGGGATCTATCAGTACGGAAGAACTTATGCGGGATTAATTTAATTGTTGAAGCACGGTCAATTATGTGCTTCGAGTCACTATACAAGTGCTCAATTCTGATGTTCACATGTGAACGCTGCATTATTCTCATGTTAGCATCGTTATTCTCATGTTCTCTGAAGGGTTACATGAGCGCTTCAGCGCTCCAAATTGAACATGTTTTTGCCAAAAATTGAACCACTCTCGTGTCTCTCTGAGTCGAAAGCGGTATTGATGAGTGTGACTAGACAGGCCATTTAATTACGGATCACACTTTATATTCTGACAAAAATTGAGACATTAAGATGCAAGTTCGCTGTCCATTCTAGTCCTCTGTATGGAGGAGATAGATATTTATTTTAAGCAAGAGAATTTATACAAATAAGGTTGTGAAAAGTATAATTATTATTGGTTAATATAAGAAAATGTAGAATTCCACTACGTCAATGTTATTAAACCAAAAATATCTATTTAAAATATTTCACTTATGATAATACCATATGTTAAGTTAATTATTACTTTAATACTTTTTATTATATCTATTAAATATCATATGATTCTTATTCAAAAAGAAAGATCATTATTACTAATATTAATATTATAATTAGTTTTCTAAAAGTTTTTTATTTCAATTTAAGGTGGATGAAGATGATTTGATTTTTTTAATTTTTTTTGTAATTGAGGGTTTAGATTGATTTTCAAGGGAATATGGTTAGCCTAAATGCTGTTGTTACAGATTTTGTTAAATTGCATTGACTTTTTATAAATAAAAAAAATTAGATTCATGTTAAGTAGCTCTCAACCCACTAATTTCCTAGGGATTTGAGATTATTCTAATAAGCTCCTCCATATTAAATTCCTCATTATTATTTATAACAAGGATCCCTTGAAAAAGATTTCCAAATGTGTGGCTCTTGCTATAAAGGCTAGTAGCTCGGTCTTCTCGTTCATAAGCTTATTGAAAGTTTCCCTCTTACCCTAGAATCTATGGTCTGCCAAAGATTCATAAGGAAGGGGCTCGTTTGAGACCCATTGTCAACACAATAGGAGGGTCAACTTATCTTCTTGCTAAATATTTAGCCCAAAAGCTTAAGCCCCTTGTTGGCCATACAAAATCCTTCGTCAAGGACTCTGCATCATTTGTTAATGAATTAAAGAGTTTCAAGTTTGATCCAGATGACAAGCTTGTGAGCTTTGATGTGGTCTCTTTATACACTAATATCCCTATCAACGAGGCCATCAAAGTCATCAAGCACATCACAGATCCTGATACAACGTCTTTAGTTGGTATTTGTCTTGCTTCTACTTTCTTTTCATTTGATAGGGAATTCTATTAGCAAACTTGCGGTTTCGCCATGGGTTCCCCCCTCTCCCCTGTGGTAGCTAATCTATTCATGGAAGATTTTGAATCAAAGGCCTTGGCGTCATCTTGTCTTTGCCTAAGATGTGGAAGAGGTTTATGGATGGCACTTGTGTCATCTAGTCCCATGGTAAAGAAAACATAGAACTGTTTTTCCTCCATCTTAACAATAACTCTAGTTCTATAAATTTCACCATGGAATTTGAATGTAATGGTAGTCTTCCTTTCCTTGACGTCCTCCTCTCAAGGAATGATGATGGCTCTTTCTCTCATTAGGTATATTGTAAGAAAATTCATACAGAACAATATCTTCATATTAATTCGCATCATTTCCTAGCTCAAAAGCTTAGTGTTCTCAACATCTTAGCTTAGAGCTTTAAGTGTTTCTGATGAGAACCTTCTCAAGGAAGAGAAAATCACATCTCCTAAGTGTTTTCTTTAATAATGGGTATAGTAGACACCAATGTACTAAGGCTTTCCTTAGAGTCGAAAAAGGTCCTTGTGCTAAGAAAGATGCCAAGGATCGATTTTCTGGTGTTCATCTTCCTTTTATCCAAGGGACCATTGACAAGATTGCAACGATCCTAAGGAATCATAAGGTGGTTTGAACCTTTCGGCCTTTAAATACTATCTGAAGCTCCCTTAGGTCTGTAAAAGACCTAATTGACCCAAAGAATATGAAGGGTGTTTACGTTATCCCATGCTCATGTGGGACTCCCTACATTGGTGAGACTCGGCGCTCGATTAATCAAAGAATTCATGAGCATGCTGCTGACATTAAGCATGGCAGGACCCACTCCTCTACTTTGGCAGAGCATGCAGATAAATCTAAGCATCACATCTGCATTGAGGAGGCCCAAGTCATTTATAGGGTTAGTCATTTCCATCATTGTAAATTGAGGGAGGCCTTAGAAATTGAAAAAAGACCCAATAATTTGAATAGAGATGATGGTTGGAATATTATTAGAAGTTGGGTCCCTGTCTTGTCCTCCTAGTTTTTTAGGCTTCTTTTTGGGATTTATGTTGTTTGTTTGTTTATCTATGTAGGTATTGGCATCTTTTTTATAGTATTTGTTGTTGATTTATTCATCATCAGAGTTTATTTTCTTGATCCTTCGTGTTTCTTATGTACCTTATCATCCTATTTGTTCTTAACTCCTTTTAGTATTTTTGTTATTTGTTTAATGGGCCCGAGCCCCATATTTTATTATTGACCCCATTTTATTTATTGATTATTTTTCTATATATAATATATATAATATATATTAATATAATATATATTATAATTATAATATTAATATATATATTATATAATATATATATATAATTATATATATATATATATTAATATAATGAATTGTTTTTTATTTTATTTATTTATTTATATAATATTTAATTTTTGACTTGTGCCTTATTTTTGTTTTATTTTTATTTATTTTTCCATTAATTATTTTTAATTATTTTTTATTTTAATCTATTATGTTTATTTTTATGTTGTGAAAATGATCTTGTCCTCGATTAGGGTCTTGCACTCGTTTTTAATAATTTTTGACTCCGTCTTTCCTTTAAAATTTGACTTTGATATAATTTATTTTAAATATTATTTCTCAAAACTAGGTTGTTTAATATAGAGTTACTTAATTAATATTTTTTTTATCAATTAGTAAACTAATACACAATTAAATATTATTTTTTCAAAAACAAGCCGTTTAATATATGGCATTACATATTAATATTATTTAATAAATTGAATAACATATCAATTATTTAAGTATCATTTTTTAGAAACACTTGTAAATTTGGTTTTAATATATTAATAAATTAGTATTATAATTTAAATATTATTGTTCAAATATAGCCATTACTTGAAATTATGACTCTTCATTACTCTCTATTTAAGCCATTGCCATCGTCTGCCTCCTCATGTGGTCTTGATGATGAATCACACTTGTTGGTTTGAAATGTGTCGGCCAAAAAATTCTCTCATGTGATTTCTACTAACCGAAAGACTTTACTTAATTCATTATGGATCACAGAAGCTTGAATACATAAACATTAATTTATATCTATCATAATTAATTAAATTAATAATCTACTTATACTAATTTATGTGGCATTGTATTTTTATCTTAATTTTATAAATAATGAGTTTTATGTTATTTAATATTGCATAGTGATCTTAACTTTGCAATTAATGTTTTTTTAAGCTTTCTACTTTTCACGAAATGTAATATTTTTAGTGTTTTTAAAATTTACATCATGCAATTTTGTTGATTTTTATACTATAATTATCTATTTATTTTAATAAATAATATGTGTGTGTGTGAATTATGCATATTATAAATAATTTGAAAATTAACATTGAAAGAATAAAAAATTATTAGATAATTAGGATAGGTGTGTTTATTCTGGATTTCAACCATGGTCCAACATTGCATTGTGACAAAGATTGTTTGCATATGAAAACTAATCATGGTCAACTACGGTGCAATGTCACATTGTGATAAAGATTGTTTCAATATGAAAATCAACCATGGCCAACAACGATAATTATAGGGTTTACAATATTTATCTTAGGGTTTATATAACTTGGGATTATAATATTAATTCCTTGAATGTAATATTATTCAGTTGGATTTATAATCCATTGTGTTTATAATTATTGTGGGTTTCTAACATTAATCCTCGTGTTTAATATAAATCCCTTAAGTTTAAGTAATTAACACTAATAAATACAAACTAAAAAACAATATTTTGTATTTTTAACTAATCAATAACTAATAATGAATAATAAATTAATTATTGTCAATTAATTTAATTTATTATTAACTTAATAACAATTATTTTATATATATTTATATATACTTATATATATATATATATATATTATATATATATATATATATTTATTTATTTATTTATTTATTTATATATAAACTAATAATTGTAATATTAATTAATAAACAAATAAATACAATAATTATTAATAATACACAAATGATAATTATCATACATAATTTATTTTAAAAATGATTATAATAATAATTTATTAACCATTATAAATAACTATTACTATACAATTATTAGTTTATGGGAGAATAATAATCAATTAATAATAGTTATTTTTAATTTATTATTATTTTTTATATTATATATTTATGAATAATAATTTTTTGATTAATATTAAATTTGTACCATTAACATGTCTCTACATTTTCCAACCACATTTTCTAATGTGGTTGGGTTTATAATATTAACAATCCAAATGGTTTATTAATCCCTTGAGTTTATAATATTAATAATCATGTGGTTTATCAATCTCTAGGGGTTAAAATAACGATCCCTTTGGTTTAAAATATTAATTTCGAGGTTTATAAATCCCTTATGTTTTTAATAGTCATCCCTTGGGTTTTTTTATCAATTAGGGTTATAGTATTTATCTCTTGGGTTTACTAATTCCTTGGGTTCATTCATCACTTGGGTTTATAATCTTTATCCTTTGGATTTATAATATTAAACCCTTGTGTTTATCATTCCCTTCAATTTATAATATTAATAATTCCTTGGGTTTATAATTTAATCCCTTGGGTTTATAATATTAATAATCCTTTGGGTTTATTATCCCTTCATTTTAAAATATTAATTCCTAGGGTTTATTAATTCCTTTGTTTGTTAACATTTTCCCTTGGGTTGGTTGATCTCTTAGGTTTATAATCTTTATCCCTTGATTTTACTATTGCGTTGGGTTTATGATATTAATAATTTCATGGGTTTATTAATCCCTTAGGTCTAAAATGTTAATTGATAGGTTTTATTAATCCTATATTTTTTTTAATATTGATATCTTAGGTTTGTTGATCCTTTAGATTTATAATATTTATCCCTTGGGTTTAGTAATTCATTGGGTTTATAATATTAAACCCTTGGGTTTATTAGTTGCTCAAATTTATAATAATAATAATTCCTTTGGTTTATAAATAAAAAATAATATGGCTATTATTATTTATAGAATTATTAATATTGATAAATAGTTATCCTTTAACATAATACACCTGGTGAGTGATGAAAATATGCCAATATCAAGCATATTGGTAGATATTGTTATACATGCTTTTCAAATATGCCTATAAGCCTATATTATACCAATGTAGTCTTGTGCTAGTTATATATAAAATTATAAAAACATATATCATGGCTATGCCAGTGAGAGAAGACATGTCAACTAATTTATGAAGATAGCCATGCGAATGATCCAATGGACATGTCAATCGTTACAAAAGTCTTCAATTTTCCAAGGAAATCTCTCTCCTCTATTAACGTTGGCCCCGTTTGACTTCTCTTGAAGTTGGTTCAACAAGGGCTGAACTGGAGGTCTGCGCAATTTTTTATGAACTTATCCTTATTTCTTGGTTTGAGTGTGTTTAAGAGGATCTTTTCTCTTTTGTAAATTAAAGTACAAGGAAAATTGCGGAAGAATCATCCTCTCAAATCATATCACCCTCGTATAACGAAATGATTGTTCCATCTGTGATAGATTTAGACTTTGTGGGAGTCAAATTCTCTCCTATTGATCACAATCTCACCACAATACTATTTCATAAGAAAAGTTCCACTCTTTACCTCCCCAAATTAAAGTTTGACACCAACACAAAGTTAATCCTGAGATATTTGATTGCATTTGAAGCTTTCGCAGCGCCTGGTGTGCTTGTGTTCAAGTGGTATGCAAATTTCGTGAATGGCATGATCAACAGAGTAGAAGATGTGAAATTTTTGAGAGACAACGAAATTATTTGTAACCATCTCCTGAGTGACAGAGAGGTTGCGAACCTATGGAACAACTTGGGTAAGTGCATTACTGTCACAAATGTTGAATATTTAGACAAATTTATAAGTGATTTAAATAAATGTTATCGTAAAAAATGGAAAGTTGTTGTAGTGGAGTTAGTGAATCACTATATATTTGGCCCATGGAAATTCCTGTCTATTGGGTAAAGTAGTAGAGGTACGAGCAGAAAGTTGTTGTACTGGAGTTAGTGAATCACTATATATTTGGCCCATGGAAATTCCTGTCTCTTGGGTAAAGTAGTAGAGGTACGAGCAGAAATCTCGCTAACTGTTTGTATTAAATAGTAAAGAGTATCCTGTAGTTGCCATCTTCATTATTTTTTCTTATTCGTTCTCTGTTGGCTGTGGATTTCTGAGTCACCCACAATCCTCCTTTGTTAGGATTGAGCAACTTGTGTCTATATCATAGTTATCGAGTTCGAGTTAGAATTGCTTAGAATTTAATAGGAATAAAATTGGGAAGTATACGGCTTAATAATATTATTTTTTTTCAATATTTTAAAAGATAATAAACAAAATTATGACATTGAAGATTTCAAAATCTCCTTAAAATTTGTTTCAAGTATAACTTTACATTTGAAATGACAAGTTGTAAGAATTTTTATATTTATCGAGACACCCACCTACATTATAAACCAAATTTTCAATCAAATTTCACATTTTAATGAATCATATAATTTCCACATTACCCAAACCAAACTAAACACTAATTTATAAAAATTAATAAAAATGTTGTTATTTTGTTTAATACTAAATGTCAAGCTTTATAATTTTATACTTACTAAAATCCCAACTAAGAAAGTCCATTTTTTTTAATTTCCTTACCTAAGATATTGCCATTTAAATTTAAGAAGTTCACATGTTATACAGAGCTTGAGTGGGCCCAATGGTAAAGAGCACGTTTCCTCGTAGGAGGTCACAGGGTCAAAACTAGAGTGGGTAGAGTATGTATGCCTTCATAGACATAGTAGTCAAATCATTGCATGGAGGTGGGTACATTGTTTCACAAACAAGGGGGTATCATACACCAATTTGGTGTCTCGTTTGGTAGTGATCTTAAAATTGGATAATAATAATAATAAAATACTTTTACCACGTGTTCTTACTTTGTATTACAAATTCTCATTCTCCAAGTAACTAATTTTATAAGAATTATATATATCATATAGATTACCCACATATTTCATTAAAACATACTAAAGAATTTTTTCATACAAAATCTCATTGTATTAAAAAGCATCCTCTTTATTTGATCCAAATTTTAACTAGAACACAACAAATTACAAATATAGCCATAAATACAGAGATGAAGTATGCTTACAAACAAATTAGAAATAATACTAGCTCGAGCGATGGTAGCTTATCTCTGTGAAGAGATGTGGCGGTTACATGCCTCTGAATTGTGTTACTGAGAGGCCTATATATTATTGAGAAACAATGGAAAACCCTAAACATCCAAAGACCTAACCCTAAGAGATGAAGCGCCAATACTTTGGGCCTCATTTGAGCAAATTGGTACATTAATTTCCCAGGGTCGTAAATTTGGCATACGATCTTCATTTGATGCTCACAATACCTCATTAGAAAGATATTCGAGGAATAAAACTTTTGAGTGGCCCAACATTGGTCTATGACCAATGTTGGCCCCCATTTCCCCAAAAAATGTCTTTAGAGCCTCAAAACGGCTCCGGAAGTTCATTACCCGAAAAATGCCAAAAGTAGTAAATTGTGCTACAAATAAGGAAACTGAAAAACTGAAAGAAACAATGGTGGGGGTCCAAGTGGAATAGGCGGGTGGACACAAATATCCGTGTGGATCATTATTATTTATTAACTTAACTACATGCCATTTCATGAGTGTCGAAGGGATTTCTTAAGAGTAAATGGGCTACTAGACATTTGTAGTAGGACATTTATAGAAATTTGATGTGGCCTTTGTTTATTAATCTGTAAACCTAATATCCTGTCTAACGTATTGAACTTTAAATTGATGAATTAGGTCATGAATTGAATCCATCGAATTTGCAAACATTTTTCAACAGTACAAACAAATTTGGTAACTATGGTCTACATAGAATATGAATATCAATATGTCTATTATTGTCATTTCATCTTCATAGCATGTCTGTCAATTTGAAGACGGGGTGAAATAACAAACTCAATTTTTTGAAAAAAAGTGTCATTACATCTTCATAGCATGTCTGTCAATTTTAAGACGAGGTGAACTAATGAACTTATTTTTTTGAAAACAAATGACAAACGTAGAAGCTATTTCTTCACACAAATGATGCGATACATTTTTTTTTGTGTGTGTTAGCAACATATTTATTTTTAAGTTAATTATTTTTCATTCTTCTTTACATTTTTCTTTGCATTAAGGCAAGTGGTTCAAGGGAGAAAAATGCTCCACTGCAAGCTCATTTGGGACTTTGTTAGCTTTTGATTTTTTTTATCATTTAACATGTCCAACACTTTTATGTTTATGGATATCCACTCATTGTACATGAAATCTGCAACCTGCACTTCAACTATAGATCGAATGCAAAAGTACATTTCCTAAGTAACCTCCAGAATAGGTTTCACATATGTGCCCATTTTCTCCATACCCATGGGTGGCATCTTTCGATGTGATGTGGATTTTCATGCACATGTCGATAGAGCTACTGAATTGGCACTTATTTCTTATTTGTAACTAGTTCTTGGATATTAGAATGTGGATCTTACATTTCTCGATCATGAAGCTCATAACATTTACATATATATATATATATATATATATTATGTATATTAATGTATTATATATAATATATATATATATAATATTATATATATATATATTATATATATATATATATATATATTGGGATGGAAACTTTTTTACTTTATATTGTAATCATTTTATAGTCAAAATGCTATGAATTTCAATTGGTTCCAAAATTTTAAAAAGCTTTATAAAAAAAAATTAAAGTGTTTTTAATTAGTTCTGAAAATTTTAAGAAGTATTGTAATGTTTATTAAAGTTTTGAAGATAATAATTATTAAACTGGATATTTTTAAAATTAAAAATATTTTTCAAACTTAATTTCTATTTTCCTATTGGCTCATATAGATTAAATGAGTAATTTTATGGGGTTATGATATCAGACTAAGCCGACATTACCAACATTATGCAAAAATTAATTTCAAATCACTATTCCCACGCCTTAATCACCTGGTCCGTGGTGAAATCCTTCTTAAACCGAGGTTTAATGTTCTTAATTAAGTTTTATGCGGAAATGTTGTACTTGACTAAACCAAGTTTAACTTTGGGTTATTTCCACCTCTGCGCTTATTAACCATACTCTTCGGTTAAACCTCGACTTAACCCACAAAATCCTTATTATGCGTTATTTCTATTATAATATTCATATAATAGAAATATTCATAATCACGCTTAAAATTTTACCTTTCCACCATTCTCCACATTCTTGGCACGTTTCCCGATGCTCACCTAACAATGATGTAGGCCAATTGAACAACACCCAATTGAACAACAATTACATAACACCGATGAAAAACACTTATGTAATTGAACAACAATTGCGCTACTGAACAACACTTCCATAATTGAACAGAAAATGCGCGATTGAACAACACTTCTATATTTGAACAACAAATGCGTGATTGAACGACATTTCTGTATTTGAACATCAAATACGTGATTGAACAGGACTTCCGTATTCGAACAAAAAATACGCGATTGAACAACACTTTCGTATTTGAACAGAACTTCAGATCGAACGACACTTTGGATTGAACAGTAATCCGTCACTGAACAACACTTCAGGTTGAATAGCACTTCGCACAACTTGAACAGCGCCTCCGTATTTGAACAGCAAATACGCGATTGAACAACACTTCGTATTTGAACAAAATTTCCGATTGAACAACACTTCGGATTGAACAGCAATCCATCACTAAACAACACTTTAGATTGAACAACACTTCGAGCAATTTGAACAATACTTCCGCTACATTGACTCTCTCTACGTTGTTGGTCTCCTCTGACCGAATATGACAGTTATCAGTCATCTGATCAATTCATGATCTGATATTTGCGAGATAACGGAATCCCTCTCTTCTATAGCTTGTGGGTCAACCACTAGCATGGGGATTATCAAACAGCTCAACACTCACAGTTGATTGTGCTTCAAAAGTTGACAATGAGATCAATGGTCTAGATTTAGTGTGGGACTTTGAGCTTGATGAAGGAAGTCGTACCATTCTCAACCCCGCAGTTACTGACCACCATCAGATCTGCTAGCTAAAGAACGATTCTAACCTATTGAATTCAACAAGGATTGGATCTCATTGTACAACTCTCATCGGGTCTGACCTATGGAATAAGTCTTATGGTTTTTAACTTTGCAATAAGATGCTTACCACCTCTGGGAAACCACTCTCCCTTTCCGTTAATGCTTGATTTAATCTCTAACGTTCATTTCTTTGGCCTTACGATGTGCGATGTAATCCTTTCCATTCATCTCCTTCACTCTATTTCATTGCTCTGGTCGACCCAATGACCCTGTGCCTCATTACTTTGTTTCTTCCTCAGCGTTCTTCTATGGCTTTGGTTTTTCTCATGGATTTTGCCTTTCGTTGTTTAGCGACACAACTCCCTCCTGAGTATAACTTTGTAGACATTAAGACAGTCATTCCAGAGTCTCGATCGTGATTCTTCCGAATGGATGCAAGCAATCCTGTACATCCCTCACTCTCTTAATTACTCAATGCACCATCTATACCTTAATTATTCAATGCACACACATGAACCCAAATCGATTTTTTTGTATTAATAAACAGGTATTTACATAAAAATCTCTCTCTCTCTCTCTCTTTGGCCTAATATTCTAATTAGTGGCCTTTGTTTTTTTCTAACTGTAGGCTTACAATATAAGTACACAAGGATTTTGTTAATTAATTTGTTTCAGATCCATCATTTCCTCAACCAAGTCCTAAATATCCTGACCTAATCCCTAAGATTATGAAACTAACTCCTAATCCTTCTAACTCATATTCTATTTTTGAAATCTCTCTTATCGAGAAGATTTCATTACAAAGCCTTTTCTATTTACAACCCTCATGAAAATATAGGAAAATACATAAATTTAAAAATTAACGATTCCCTAGGCATCAATTTTCCTAAAAATATAAGACCCCTAGGTCTACTAAAATTACAATAATTTTTTGAGCAGGATGCTCCTGGATGAGACTTCCCAGCCAAAAAAACTTTTGACTTCCTGGTCATAAGTCTGAATAATTTATTCCTCCTGGATCCCAGACTTTATTTTGTAATCTATCTTTGATTGTCAGTTGTCCTATTGCTACTATTGTTTGTTGCATTTCTCCAAGTCTCCATACCTTATGCTGCAATTTCCTGCTTGCTATGCTCTTGCAATCTACTGATGTCTTCCTCTTGTTGCTACTCCTTTACATTCCTATCGCTATCTTCCTCTACGACACCTTCATCATTAGCCTTCTGATTAGCTCAATCTCCTTGTCGAGTAGATCCTTTGTTCGTTGATTGTCTTCATCTCTTGATTATTGAACTCTTATTATTACTACCACCCTTTCATCCTTACCCTCTTGTTTATTGTTGTCTTGCACTTTTTCAACCACTGCAATATTATCTTCCAGAACCATTTTTCGCTTTCGTTAATTGCAACTGATAACTTCTTCTTGACTGTCGTTTATGACAATTTCTTTTTCATCCTTCATCTGCAATTTACTTTGAACATTTATCCTCCGTTGTTCTAGATTTCTTCTTTGAAGATCTAGTTTTCTATATAATTCAATAATTCTAATTGGAGTAGATCTCGAAAATTTTACACAGTTTCCAGTACCATCACTTATTATCGTCCCATCATCATATGGTCTTTCTTCTGTTAAATCTAAATCATCGTGCTTAAATATTCCAAACTCTTTAGACATAGAAAATTTTGTTTCTTCATATTCATGTCTGCTATTACAATCTTTACTATTACTAGCCCCAATATTCTGCTGCATATTTCCATGAGTCCTTTCTGTCTCCTTTTGTTTCTAAGATCTTTCTATCCCAATCTTAATCTGAACAGATTTCATATTTTTCTCCTCCTTCTTAACAAACTCTAAAAAAAATTTATCACCCTATGTTGTACCTACAACCATACACAAATCATTAGTTTTAAAAATACAAGACCTTTCGGTCTCAATTGATGCTTCAATCATCAAGTCTTCTGGTTCCCTTGAATCATTCATATGATTCAAATCCTCTGTTTCTTCATTATTTTCAAAAAGTAATGGACCATGTTCTGGTTCACATACCAAAACTTCAACACCTTCTCCAACATTTTCCTTTTGTTGTATCTCAACTCCTTTGAGCTTCTCTGTTTTCAATTTGACATCAATAATATGTTCAAGCTCCTTTAACTCCTTTATTAACTGCATATTCACTTGTTGATTCCTCTTCTCTTGTAGCATCTGCCATTTCACTTTATTCCTCATGACATAACCATATTTTTGGTCCTCCTCATTTCTCTACAACATCTCCATTAATACTTCAAGCTAAGCTTCCATCACAACCAATTCTTTGTCATATTGTTCTTCACTCATTCTTATTCCATTTGCCTTGGCATTTTTCTTTCTCTATCCCCTATTTTGGTCTCTTTTAGAACCTCTACTATGACTGTGACTAGTCATCATCCATTCCATCTCTATGAGTTCCTCACTTACTTCACTATGAGTTATGCAAGCCTCTGATACAGTACATCTCTCATTTTGCCACTTACCTCACCAAGCTTTCCTCTAGACTTGGTATTTTGGCAAGTACGGGTCCTTTGTCTGGAACCTCCTTGAGCATTCCTCTCTGCTCCTTCTAAGCTTCAACTTATCTG
>APFE031316033.1:39481-55159 GCA_000404065.3 Pinus taeda | reverse complement strand
TTTTGAAGTGAAGGAGGAGCTCATCTGGATCGACGAGGCTAGACTACTACAACAACGTTGGACTACAGGTAGGATCTAAAACACTTTGTTTCTCGTATGATAATGCATGTTTAGAGAAGGATTGCTCTTAATTGTCTTGTTTGTCACTAGAAAGTCTTAGGCTTCTAGGGAGGTTGGTTTTGTCCGCAAGATTAACTCTTTCCGCATGACAAGGATATAATACACTTCCTAACGATGGGAACTGCCCCAGAAGGATACACTGTCCAGCAGAAGAAGGAATTAGTGGCAGATTTCTCTATCATTGTTGGGCATCTGTAAAAAATGGGGTCTGATGAGTTATTGCGACGATATATTCCCGAGTTTGAAAGAAGTAGCATCCTCGCGAATTCTCATGGGGCCACTGCGAGAGGTCATTATGCATGGAGAGCGACCACGCAGAAGATTCTACGCGTAGGGTTATGGTGGCCAACCCTCCATCAGGACTAAAAAACGTATTGTAAAGCATGTGATGTGTGTCAAAGGACTGGTAGGCCATCGTGGAGGGATGAGATGCCTTTGAATCCATAGATGACGTTGCAACTCTTTGAGAAATGGGCAATAGATTTTGTGGGACCCATGCAGCCGCATGGAAAGATGGGAGCGAGGTATATTATCACCGTGACGAAGTATTTGACTCGTTGGGTGGAGGCAAAGCCTGCGAAGGATTGCACAGGTGCAACTACCATAAATTTCCTCTTTGAGCATGTACTGACAGTATTAGGCTGTCCAAAGATCTTGATGAGTGATCATGGTATGCACTTTCTGAATGAGACGATCAGTGTGCTAACAGAGGAATTTCAGGTATCTCACCAGAAGAGCACACCTTAACACCCACAAACTAACGGGATAGTGGAAGAATTTAATAAAGTGCTGGAAAATGCAGTGATCAACATTTGCAATGCTCAATGAAGTGATTGGGACCTACGCATACCTGCAGTACTATGGGCTTATCGAATGACGTGCAAAAAGTTTACTAGCCAAACCCCCTTTAGGCTTGTCTATGGTCTTGAAGCGGTAATGCCTATGGAATATATTGTGCCTAGTCTGTGCATAGTGACACTCATAGGTATGACAGATCGCGGAGCCCTGGAAGAAAGGATCGCAAAGCTAGATGAACTTGAGGAAGAAATATTTCTAGCTAGATTTCACCAACAGGTCGAAAAGCAACGTGAAAAATCATGGCATGATCGACACATTAAGTTGTGCGCATTTAAGGTAAATGAGATGGTTTTGTTATATGACAGTAAGTTTGATAAATTTCTAGGGAAATTCAGAATGCACTGGCTAGGTTCATATGTCATTAAGGAGATTACTGATGGAGGAGCGGTACAGCTGGTTAAATTGAATGGAGAGCCCTTCTCGGAAAGGTGAATGGCGGTCGTGTTAAGCCATACACTGGTGGTCCGGCCATGTGACTAGATGAAGGCAGCACAGTCTTAGTGCTCCAGGCAGCTGAAAGGAGGCTCGGGACTATTAAATACACTACCTGGGTTGGGGAGCTGTGTGATTGGAGGATTGAACAAAGCGAGGGAGTGTCACAGGGTTCGCAATAGCATGAAGGGAGCTACACTACTCATGGAGAAATTGCACAGGTTGGCCAGAAAGTGACCATTAAAGTCACTATTCATGGTTTGACGGTTGAAATGTGGCTAAATGGAGTGGGCAGCTGGCATTTAAGACAAAATTTATGGCTCAGATCCTTGAAAATCTGCCACCAATTCGGCATTAATGAACCGAATTTGGGGGGAATTGTTGGATTTGAATTCAAAATTCCCTATAAATCACAAGTGGTTGCCCAGCAAAAAACACTTGGCATTTTGAGAATTGAGTTGTTGAGCTCTCAGGTGCACATGAATTGCGAGAAATACAAACTTCTGATAGCCAGTAAAGTATTTGAGACATTGGTGAAGGAAACACAAGAGTTCTTGCATAAAATCATGTTGGCACCCACAGAAGTTTGAGATACCAAATTAAAAGAATCAATGTTGGAAGTTGAGATGGAGGCAGAAGTAGCTACTCCAGAGGTCGTCAAGGTGCTTGTTGAAGTCTCTAAATCACCAAAAACGTCGAGACCAAAGTCAACCCCCACCAAAGAGACCGTGAAGGATAACAAGGGCAAGTAGCCTGCCATACTGGTGCGTGCATTGCCAAGGTGAAACCCATCAAAACCCATTGCACAGGAGAAAGGCAAGGCCATAAATTTGGAGCCAGAGGAGGAAGACATTGAAGACATCCTGATGGATGATGAGGATGTGGGAGTTGAAGTGGAGGAGGTTGAAGCCTAGGGTGTGGACCATACTACTTGGTTGACAGATTATGTCCCTCCTCGCAAGCCTAAGACCAAGGTACCAAAAGACATCAATGAGAGCAAGACTCCCCTACAAACCCCTCTACGGCCGGATGAAATTGTTTTCGACAGACCACACTTGGCACGAGTATTGCTGCTAAAACTTGAAGACTAGGACTTGGCCGATCACTAGAAATTCCCACACTTGGCGACTGAGTGACTGATGCACCGCATCATTGATACGAATACGGGAATGACTGCATTGGAGCCATGAAGGTGGCTCAAGGGAGTAGAAAATGCATGGTTTCTCAACCTACTTTGCGTGTCACACTACAATTGCACCCTGGTGACAGTTTTGGTCATCAAGCAACTGATGTGCTTAGTGCATGATGGGTGTTTGTGGCTGGAGAAGTCGATACCCATCACGGATAGGTTGATTCATCAGATAATGCACTTACTGTATACAGGATAGAATCTGGCCATGATATTTGGTGAAAAAGGTGGCGAGCAGGCTCTCACAGAATCCATGAAAGAAAAATTTAAACTGGTGAATAAGTCACATGGGTATACTATATCTAGCATCTACAACCCTGTTGTGAAGGTAGCCACACAAATCCTCGCAGGGAAAGTGATGAGGAAGTGTCGCGTCAATGAGGTGTCGATTCTTGTCGTCACACTAGTAGCACAGTGCGCTGAAGGAGTCCAGTTCAACTAGCCAGACTACCTTCCCGGAGAGTTCCTGGGGAACTTCCATGAAGCACAAGAGCTCAGTAAGATGTTCCACTACGTGTGGCTCTTGTTTTCATTTGTGTTGGTAGCGTGGGAGCTACCAGAGGACAGCCAGTTCCCTTCGGTCATGCAAAACCTCTCAGAAGCAACAAAGTATGCTTTGTTGTGGGCAACCAAGGACATGCAGTGAGTTAGGGACAGCAATATCTTTTGGATCTTTATGGAGATGAACATTTAGATGGCCATCAATCACAAACCATGATTGTCATCTACGGTGTATGCCAACCTGCAGGGCTATGCAAAATTTAAAGCAAACTTTCATTGAATATCCATTAGGGTGTGGAAGGACCCTAAGCAAAAATGGTATGACTTGCCTTATTTGGCAACGGATGACACCATTGATGCGGTGCTTGATCAATGGCTAGAAGAGTGGCGCAATACCACAGACAGGTGATGGGCAGGAGAAATTCCACGGCGCAGAAGAAGAAGGAGGAGGCCAAACTAAAAATGACTCAACTAGTCAAAAAAAGGAAGAAGGAGGTTGCGGATAAGGCCCAAGCGAAGTCCGAGGTTATGTAGCAGACAAGGAAGTAGACAGGTGGGACAGAGTGGGGCTCTAACAAAGGCGTGAGGTTGCCTTCACTTAAGACAGAGGAGGAGAAAAAACAACATGGCGTGGACCGTTAGGAGACATCTGCCTGCATTAAGCGCCCAAGGCAGCTGGAGAAAGGAGGGTCCAGGAAGAAATCAAAGGCAACCAAGACATCACTAGACCCTATCACATTAACATAGGGTGACTTGCATGATATCGGTGACATAGTGAGGGATGTTACTGCTAAGGCCCTGCAACAATTTGAACAATAGCAGCAGATCATACTGGGGACTATCTAGATAGGGTTTGTTATAGACATATTTGGGCACTGCAGCCCCAATCACATATGTCGATAAACCAAGGGCTCTTAAAAGCCTAAAAGTGTTGCTTCATACCCTAAAGGATCAAGGTCAACTGATTACATCATTTCCCAGAAGTTCCACCTGAAAAACTACTCAAAACTGGTCAAAACTGACCCATACGGATTGCTCCTTGGTCAAAGTGCAATGCATCTCACCTATTACACATGGGGGGTGTGATGCATACTGAAAAGGCCTTTTGTAGGGTTTGATGGATGAGAGTAGACAAATGGCAGAGACAATTTGCTAAGTGGAAACCCAGAGAATCTTCTAGAAACTTCTCATATCACACTTGCCTCTCTGAATTCGCCCAGGGATGAGTAAGAGATCATGAAATCTCCAAGTGGAACCAAGAACTATTAATGAAATGACATTAATAAAAAAAAACCAGAAGTTGACTCACCCCGCTACAAATATCTATATATGGATCCCTCATCACAGAGATCTAGAGGCTGGAATTTTGTAATTTGTAAGGAAGTGCTATTGGTTTCTATGTGAGACATTGTATTGTTGGGTGATCTTGCTTTTCATGAGGTGAAGAGGGCTTTCATGCTGGGAGGATGATGTTGGATCAGACAGCTGGGTTGTAGTCCTCTCTTCTACTTCTACTATCAATAAATTTATTTGAGTTTTCCTCCATATACTTGTGTGTTTATGAATATTGTATTTGTGTATGCAATTGTATGGTTAATGTACTTCTGATTCTACATTGTTTATGGTATCATAGATCTCCATGCTTTGATGGTTTCTTGTTGCTTTGCCTCTACAAGTGTTCTCTGAAGTGGGAAAAGTGAGAAAGGAGTGGCAAGCTCTATCAAAGGAGAGTGGAAACAAGTAAGGAGCCAAGCGAAAGATTAAGGTTGGTGCTCTCTGCTTCTCTCTTATCTATCATCCATAAAGGAAAACACAAGTTACTTTGAATTGTTTGTTTCTAAGATAGGTACCCATCTTAGTGGGACTAGCAGATCAAATAGACACTAGTTTTCCTAGAAACAAAATGGCGACCATACTACGGAGCGTATATTTTACTTGTTTGTTATTGTTGTTTGCTTTATAAACTACAGACAAAGCCTGAAGTTAAGCCAGCTAGCCTTAGAACTACTTTTCCTATGCAACTGCAAAGTAGATCAACGTTGCTTCAGTCAATATCTGGGTTGGTTTATGAACTAAACATCCTAAGTGCCCTCGTGGTAGCTCAATAACCTCATAAGATCATACACCTATACTTTTTGTTTACTTTCCATCACAAGCTCAACCTAAAACACTGAACTTAGCTATAAATTGTGAGTGAAAACCAAGCTCAGTTTTGTTCTCTATTCCATCGCACTGTCTCTCATTGGCAGTTTGGATGCATCGCACCTCCCATGTGCTACAAGTAAGATGCATCCTTGTTTCCCTTAAGGACAGGTGAAATGATTCAATGAGACTATTTCCCTCTCTAGAATTTGGTTTTCTCTTCATTGTTTTCAGCTCTATTCAGTAGTTTTGCTGCCTATGATCAGTATATCACTGTTGAAGCCTTCTTCCTTTACATTATTCAGCCTCCATTGATAAGGAATTGTGAATGTTCTTTTATGTATTTTTCATCATTTACAGTCCTTCTTTGAAAAAAGTAGCTTAATCGAATTGTCATCTTTTAGAGTTTTGTAAAGTCTTCCTCTTTTAGATAGTTGATTGTACTTTTACCATTGTATTTGATCTGAATTGTCAATATTTCAAGTGTCAAAAGTAGTTTTCCATTCGAAATTGAAAGTTGCATCTTAGTCTTCCTTTCGTTTTGAAAATAAATTGTTAAAAGTGTCGCTTTGAAGAAAATAGTTCAGATCTATACTCAGTTTTCCTTTTTTGGCATCCACACATTAAGGAAACGGAAAAACAAATACATGCATGTGCATTTGCATTTAGACCGCATGTGGAAAATGATTTAGGAAAAGTGCATTTAGTGTGTGCTCTCTGCTTTATGTGAAGCAATCATACTTTTCTTTCCTTAGTGGCTAGGGTTTTCATTGCTAAAAGAAACCAAATGACTGTTTGTCATTTTAGATTGCATATTTAGGAATTTTACATCTACATCACACGGTGAACCTTGAAAGGCAAACTTCTTAAGAAATGTCATAAAGTAAACCTCAATGAACATAAAAATGCTTTGGAACCTAATGCACAACATCTAGAAGTCTAGGCTAGAGACGTATTCTTGTGTCGTAAAACCTGGTAACTATCATTTTCATCAAAGGTTGGGTGATTCCTCCTCTTTGATATGACAAGTGCCAGTACAAACTTGTGCTCCCTGTACCGTCGAGTATATATTGGGAGACCACAATAGGTTGATATCCTTTATCCTTAGGAAGTCTTGATTTTCGTCCTATCGATCACAATGCACTGAACACAGCATTCAGGAAGTCGTATGTAAAGTCCTTAGTAATTTCTCTTTAATTTACCACCAAGGTGTATATTGCAGTGTTGCGATTTGCTTGGTAATCCCTATGTCTAGACTTCCAGAGTAGTCACTTTTGTTCCTTTTCGACTCCCTAAAAGAAAAGGTCCATTTGAGCACTTGTCACTTCAGGCTTATTAAAAATCGAAGGTGACTACAGTCACCTCTAGCTCTTTCTCGACTCTTAAAAATTGAAAAAGCAAGTTGTGTCAAAGCGCCATAAATTTCATTTAATTCGAAATAACTTTTTCCCTTTTTAATTTTGAGTTGATCAAGTAATCCACAATCATGGAAGAAATTGAGTCAAAACCCCGTCGTTCGCGGAGACTAACGAGTCAACCATCTTTGACTCTGAAAACAAAACCATTCGGTCTCGTTTAACTGGGTCGAAATCTCTTGGTTTATTTGAAACTTGTGTTTCAACATAATCAGAGACTCCAATTACTCCCATTATTTCTGATACCCCTACCCTTATAGAAGAAGTTTTGAAGTTACAAGAGGACATTAGAACTAATCCTAGTGTAACGGTAAACACTTCTATCCTTGAACTAGCTCCCACTAGGTCTGATTCAGAAGGTGTCACCCCTCCAATATCTTTTGTTGCAGAAACTATACCTTCTTCAGCACGGGAAATATTTTACAGACCTGACGGTCTACCTCTTCCACCTGGATTGATTGCTATAGAAGAGATTGTAGAGGATCTTCCATCCAGTACCCCATTGCATTTTAGAACTGCGATCCACCTATATCCTTCTACTACAGAAGTTAGTTCTTTTGATCACACTTAATCGCAAGTTCCTATCGAATTGCTAGGAAATATTTTGGATACACTCAATATGTCTGAACAACCATCAACATCTAGGACTATGTCATCTAATACAACAGTAGCAAAGCCTCCTATTACTACTCCAATAATGTTCGTTGGTATACCATCTGTCCCAACTAGTTCTCAACCGCTAGATGGAGTCCACCCAGGGACAATTTCAACATAATGGTTTGTTCCTATTTGTTCATCTGGAATCTTATCTGGAATTTCTTATGTTGAGACTCAACAAATTGATCCTTCACACCAATATCAATTTGGGCAGTCCAATCTCCAAAGACAAATTTATCCTTTGAACATTGGATTGCCGCCATATGGGGGGCAGTATGCTTTTTCATTGTTCCCTCCAGGAGAACAACCATATGAGAGTTCACAACAAAATTCGGGTCAACCTGGAATTGCATCCAATGGTTGGGTACCAATACTGCCTCAATAGCCAAGAGTTGTATATTCAATGCAACCAAATCAACCTGTGTCGAACATACCTCCTACACCTGCTATTGTGACGGTGTCACAAGTGCAAGTGTTGCCTATTGTATGTCAAACTTAAGTCTCTCAGGTCATAATACAACAACCTTTTGTCTCCACGACTCAATCACAACCAAAGATTAGTGGCTCCTTAACTAAAGTGACTTGGGCTCAAATGGGTACTATCACCCCTCATCTTGGCCAAACCTCCAGTATTGGGCAACAGCAAATGGTCCAACAACCATGGCTGGTACAATATCAACAAACACAATTCTAGCAAGCTTACCGAGGACCTGAGCAACAAAGATTTGCAGGTAATGGGCAACCGTATGTTCAAAACGGTTACCAATAATCATATTATAATGGTTATGCCCATCATTATCAAAGTTATCATCATCAAATACATTATGCTGGTATGAAAAGACCCTCTGCTCAGGCGATCCCATCTTATCCTAGGTATGCTTCACCAAAACTAAATCAACAGTTGCCTTTCGTAGAAACTTTAGAATTACCAGATCTGAACTGGCTAGCAAATGATCCAATTGCTTACACCCCTTGGTGGCCAGTGATTCCTCATAAACTTCTGTCAAATATTCCTAAATTCAATGGAAATACAGGTGAAGATCCATCGAATCACGTAATGACCTTTCATTTGTGGTGTTCATCCAACACCCTCAATGATGATTTGATTAGGCTTTTCCTTTTTCAATGAACGTTAACTGCTCCGGCAGTGAAATGGTACATCAAAATGCTTAGAGCTTCATTCGATAACTTCAACACCCTTGCCATTGCCTTTTTAACCCATTTTCAACTACCCATAAGGTACAAAATAGGAACGGAGCTACTTACCAATTTTAAATAGACAATAGCCACTCACATATATGATCATATTCATGAGTGGCGATGGCATCGTCGAATGGTAAAGACATATGTTCCTGATCAGCTTCTAGCTGAATGGTTTATTAAGTCATTGTTACCTTCTACTACAGAAGATGTGGCCAAGGGAGGAGTCATCACTGAAGAGCAAGTTATTGCTCATGCACAATATCTAGACTTGATCTTCACTTAGTCTAGCACGCTCTATGACAAAATTCTTGTTGCTCCTAGACCAGAATTTTTTGTTCCTCCCCCTCCTAAATCAAACAGGGATAGTCACGCCGGCAATGGTGTGATTGGCACCTCAAGTACACAAACCACAAAGGCTCCATCTGGTAAGGCCCTTGCAATTTCAAGTAAAAAATAAAATGACAAACTTCCTTCCTCAGAGTTTAATGTCGTGTCGTCCGACAAAGGCAAAGAACCAAAGCAACCAAGGGGCAAGAAGAAAGGGAAGAACAAAAAGAAGAAACAGGAAGATTCGACTCCTGGAAAATCTTCTGAAAACCCTACTGAGTGAAAGAAACCTACTCAGCCATGTTTCATATGTGATGGGGAGCATTGGACAAAAGATTGTTCGCATCGAGCTCAGGTCACGAACTTCTTTAAAACTCTAAGTACCTTGGTGGTATTGATTGATTCGTTTCTAAACCTATAAACCAATCTAGTATTGATCATGCTTCCCCATCCCAATTGCTTATGTTTTCCATTTCAAAACAGCAAAGTGATGCTTTTATATCAACAAGGAATAAAGATTATGGGAATCCACAGATACCGAACAACAAGGCTACAAATCAACCTAGTAGTTTGACAACAACTTCATCAGAAGTTGTACCACCCATCATTCCTAAACTAACAATAAAGCCGCCAAAGGGAGTAGTACGTAAATCGACATTTAATCCTTGTGCTCGAGCAACACAAAATTATAATATAGTACAGGATCTGGCTCAATCACCATCCGCTATGTCGACACTTGAATTATTGCAAAATTGCCCATCACAAAAGCAAGCTTTATTATCAACAATAGGTGGGATTGACCCAACAGATTTAAATCTTGTGGCCTTTAACCATAAAGGATATGAACCTCAGTTACCAACTCAACTCACTTTCCTCGTACAGGTAAAAGACCTCAACAAAACTGTTCATCGAACAATCATTGATGAGGGGGCATCTACCTGTATTATGCCAATGAGTTGCTGGAAAACTTTAGGCTCACCACCCTTGTCGAGATCATCAATGACATTAAAAGCATTCAATGGACGAACATACACGCCGTATGGGATTTTAAGTAACTTGAAAGTTGAATTGGGGGCCAAGACAGTAGAAATTGAAGTCGAAGTCATCGATGGAAACCTTGACTACAATATCTTATTGGGCAGGCCCTGGATTTACGCTATGGCGGTTATTGTCTCAACATATTTTAGAAATATTGCATTTCCCTTCCAAGGCAGAATTACAATCGTTGACCAACTAACATTTTTCCCCAACAATTCACAAGCTACAGGAAGCATTCCTATGATCCATGGAAGCTCTCAATCACTTCAAAATGTCAGAATAGGCTTCCTAAAACACCCTGCCTTAATGGGTACTTTTGCACTCCCGCCTCCGAGTAATCTAGCGGAAGTGGCCATAGTGGAAACCTGTAATTTGGTATCTTCTACATCAGCAAATATTAAGAAGATTACTAAACATTTTTTTAGCATGGATCATTGCCAGGTATTGCGTCCAAGCCCCATAGAAATTTTGTAGCAATCAATTTTCTTGGCCTGGGTGGCAAATCCAAATCAACACTCATCAAGTGTTTGGATAAATAGGTCTCTAGAATATGGAACCTCTTCAGATCCTTGGTCATGTATACATTCCATAGACGAAGGAATCATTTAGTCAATGATGATAGGAGGGGCACCATGGGAAGATTACCACCATCGTTCCCATCTTCAAGATAACGACGAAGATTATTCCAGCATCCTTAATCATCCTTCAGTTTTTTATTTTTTATCAAATACTATAAATACGGTGGATTTCGAGCGAAATCTATCCAATATTGAAGAAACTATTGCCATAAATATCTGAACCAAACCTAATGTTGTAGAGAATATTCATGTTGGCAAATCTTGTTCTTCTTCAGAACTGGAAATATATTGCGCTCTCTTTCGCGAATTCAGAGATTTCTTTGCATGGTCATATGAGGAAATGCTAGGCATTGACTCAAGCAACGTTGAACATGAAATCAAGATGTATCCAGATGGCAAACCTGTACGACAGTGGCTTCGACAGGTTCACCCGAAGAAAGCCGCTACCATCAAGGAAGAAGTTGAAAAAATTTTACATGCTGGTTTCATTTACCCTGTTCCTCTAACTAATTGGGTATCAAATATTGTTCCTATCATGAAAAAGAAAGGAACGATTAGAGTGTGCGTTGATTACAGGGATGTAAATCAAGCTTGTGCAAAGGACAACTACCCTACACCCTTCATCAACCAGATAATTGATGAATGCGCCGGATGTAGAATCTTTTCATTCATGGATGGATTTTCCAGATACAACCAAATAAACATCCACCCACAGGACCAGTCGAAGACTGTGTTTATTTGTTCGTGGGGCATATTCACGTATCATAAGCTATCTTTTCGTTAAGAATGCAAGGGCAACTTTTCAAAGGGAAATGAACTACGCCTTCCATGACATCAAACACATCATTCAACCATGTCTCGACGATGTACCAGATCATTCACGAAAGCAGAATGATCATCTGCATCATTTGAGAGCTATATTTCTACGTTGCCGACACTACAAGATACGACTCAATCCACACAAGTGTGTGTTTGTGTCGGTTCTTGTCGTTTACTTGGTTTTGTAGTTTCTAAGGACGGGATTCGGCTTGACCCATGTAAGGTTTAGGCAATCATCGATATGCCTCCACCTTCAAATTTGCTTCAGATTCAGAAACTCCTAGGGAAAGTAAACTTTCTAAGGAGGTTCATTCCAAATTACGCTGAACTTGCTAAAGGTTATACACGTCTTCTGAAAAAAGAAGTGCCCTTCAACTGGGATTAGGTTGCACAAGCTACCTTTGATGCTCTAAAGGAATCCCTAATAAAACCATCATTAATGTATGCTCCTAACTATCAAAAAGACTTTAACCTGGATCTAGTTGCAGCAGATACAACCATCACAATGGTTTTAGTACAAGAAGACAATGGAATTGAACATCCGGTCTATTATTTAAGTCGAAACTTAAATGATACATAAAGAAAATATTCCTATGTTGAAAAGATGGCTCTAGCAGTTGTTCAAGCAGTACAAAGATTTCGACACTATATCCTCTTTCACAAAACTACCATTTTGTCATATTGCAACCCTATGACTTACATTCTATCACGTCAATTACTAGGGGGAAAATATTCAAAATGGATAGCCATTTTGTAAGAGTTTGATCTGGAATTCATAAAATTGAAATCAAAGAAATCTCTAGTTTTCACGGAGTTACTATGTGATCTCCCATCGTCATCCAACGATTCAACATCTAAAGCATCAATCGTGGATGAATCTTTGCTTTTGATATCGTCAAGTGATCTGTGGTATGGAGATATACTGATCTATCTCCAAACCCAAACATATAGGCCTAATACCTCTCGCTCTAAACAACGACATACTCGATACCAAGCCAAACATTACATGATCGTCGGTGATACACTTTACCATTGGGGTATCGATATAGTTCTATGAAGGTGCCTCACGCATGAGGAGGCCGAAAAAGTCCTGAATGATTGTCATTCAAGCTCGTGTGGGGGGCATAAATTTGGTTACGCTACGGCACAAAAGATCTTACGAGTGGGTTACTTGTGGCCAACTATATTCAAAAATTGCATAATCGCAGTCAGAAGTTGCCATTCTTGTCCAATCTTCGACCGCAAAACTAGACTACCACCTGCACCGTTGCATCCAGTAGTTGTTGTTGGGCCATTCGCCAAATGGGGCATAGATTTCATGACATGTAACCCCAGCTTGGCCAGGGGGCATGGATATATCATAGTCAGTTTGACTATTTTACAAAATGGGCCGAGGCGATGCTTACATTAAACAACAGCAACGAAATGGCTGCTCTTTTCTTTTTCAATCATGTAGTCTCTAGATTCGATGTTCCACAGGCTATAGTCACAGATCATGGATCGCATTTTCGCAATAACATGATGGTTGAATTAGCTACCAAATTAGGACTGTCCCACGACAGTTCTACTTCATATTATCTGCAAGCTAACGGACAAGTTGAGGCCATCAACAAAGTCCTGAAATGCATGCTGCAAAGGATGATTGGAGTCCACAAGCAGAATTGGAAATTAATACTATACTCAGCTTTGTGGGCATATAGGAATTCAGTGAGAAATGAAACCAGATTTACACCCTTTCAGTTGGTGTATGGCCTGGAAGTGGTCTTACCGATTCAGTGTGAAATTTCATCTCTCAAGCTCGCAGTTGATCTACTTCTCAAAAATTCGGAGGAAGAGGCTCGATTCTTGGAACTAATCCAATTGGATGGAACTCGTCATGATGCCGCTTTGGC
Organism: Pinus taeda; assembly: GCA_000404065.3. Classification (NCBI taxonomy): domain Eukaryota; kingdom Viridiplantae; phylum Streptophyta; class Pinopsida; order Pinales; family Pinaceae; genus Pinus; species Pinus taeda. The sequence goes on along the minus strand of APFE031316033.1, from coordinate 41,988 downwards.
TAACGAAGCCCATAAGAAACGTGTCAAGGTGCAATTTGACAACAATGTCAAACCCCGTGTCTTCTCAGAACGTGACCTAGTCATGCTTTACGATCAGGACTCCAATAAATTGGGAGCAGGTAAGTTTGAACCATTATAGATGGGACCCTACATTGTTAAAAGAGTATTAGCAAAAGGAGCCTACAAGCTAGTAGATTACGATGGGATTCCACTTTCGCAACCTCGAAACAGGTTGTATCTTAACCGTTTCTATGCTTGATTAAGTGTAGTAATCTTTTTATATCCTTTTGTTACGTTTTTGTTTTCACCAAGAGTTGTCATTTTGGTTAGATAATCCACTTTGCATTTGTTGCAGATGTCAAACCTGTTGGAACCATTCGTTGGATACGCTGACGGAGCTAGTCGTAGTACGCGGAACCTATCTTCTGCAGCCTGGACCATTTTTTATCCAAGTAGTGAGTTAGTGAATTTCAGAGGGATATGTGTTGGTCGATCAACAAACAACATCGTTGAGTACAGTGCGTTGATAGAGCTTCTCTCTGATGCCATCGCACATGGCATACGCCGACTTATTGTCAGGCTAGATTCACAACTCGTCATCCTACAGCTTACTGGCATCTATTCCGTCCGGAATCCAGCTATCTATCGTATGTTCCTAAGGGTTAGGATTTTGGAAAGGCAGTTTGATTTTATTCAATATCAACACATTTCTAGAAACTTAAACACATTAAGTGATTCATTAGCAAATTATGTGATAGGTAGACATTTGCAGCATTTATAAAGGAAAAAGCATTTCAATTAACATTTGCATCAAGATCACATAACTTAACCAAAATAAAGCTCCGAAAATCAAAAATATATATAACTATTTATAGTTTTTACAAAATGTTTTGTGTCCAAGACAAAATCAGTCATACGACCCAAAAACTCAAAAATGCAGAAAAGCACCCTAGACTAATGGTGTCGGTGATAACAAGTCACTGCCTATGTGATCATATGTAAGAGCCTAGTCCATCGACTCGGCACGCCAGTGTTATGGCACTGTAATCTCAGAGGTAACTCGTTGGTCCTCACATCCTGAATACCAAGGGTTAGACCCTCGATCTGATCCTGCAATACTACAAGGGTCTCTGCTATGTCTAGATCGTGAAGGACAGCCCTCCCTACAGCCTCTCCTACTGGAATGGCAGCTGCTACCATTGGGCTCGATACTGGTCGCACTAGCCCAACATCTGCACAAATATGTGATTTTGGTTAGTCTTGATAACATTTAAAAAACACAAGAACATTATAAAAGCAATAAGCAAAGATATGGTCAGATCATTTTACCCATGACACTCCACTGCTCGCCAGCCGGTAGCACCAAATCTGGGTCGCCTTGGAAATCCATCCCAAGATATGGATACTCGGCGAAGAGCATCTCCTGATAGTTGAACCACTCAAAGAAGGCATCAGAGAATGAAATTTTTGACTGGCCAGCATGTCTGGCCATGAGGTCAACCCATATCTGCATTTGTGGTTCCCTCGGTGCTGGAAATCCTAGTGAAATATACTATGGATGCATCAGTGGAATCCTCTCCTAGGTGAAAGCAGTCAGAATGGAACCATAACCGAAGTTCTTGGATCTTCCATTCTTCACCTTGGAAAGTTGTTCTTTTATAACCGGAAGCATTGCCTCACACCAGTTGAATATCTTTGGTTCCAGGAATTCTAAATCATACTATATATGATCTGTTGTCCAAATGAAGAGTCGCGCTATCAGCCAATTTAGCGAAGGGGAATAAAATAGTCCTCAAGCACAGGTCAGTGACATCTTGAATACTAATCTTGCCATCCATGCTCGGCTGAGATCCATCTCTACAAAACTAGCGAATATAACCCCTCACGGATTCACCCCCACAGGCGGATCCTGATAGTGAGAGAGAGGCACCACGCCTCGATAACCCAGTCAAGAAGTAGATATCCTCAACTATTAAAGGAATGGATTTGCCTCTAATTTGGAACACCTAGTTGGTCAGATCCCATGCATCGAGAAGATATTGCAATAGATTGATTTGTTACCTCATGTTGGATATGCGGAAGAATTTTAGCAAGCCACAGTTTTGCAATGCAGTAACCATACCCAGATCATGTAAGGCAATCATGTCCTCTTCTTCATGCTCACGTTCACGCCATGTAACGACCATCTTGATTTGATTAATTTTTGAAACACAAACAAGAGATGAATTAGGATCCTGATTTGGGAAAAAACAAGCAAAAATTTCATAAGAAAACACTACATAAACTTTCCCTCCTGCACCCATCGCACCCTAGCTATGTACAGGGTGGGATGCATACTGACTGGCCAATGGCTAGCTCAATATGCATCACACTTTTCAATGCATACTAGGTGCCATGGGGAGAGAACAAATTGTTGAAACCCTTGAGGCCCAAAATAATAGGAAAAGTTGCTCAGAATTAGAAAAGGAAGGAAAGCAATTGAAGAGCTTAGGGTTAGCTCCTACCTA
>APFE031316033.1:14915-37531 GCA_000404065.3 Pinus taeda | reverse complement strand
GGCCTTCGACCGAAAGATTTTGCGTGGTGTTTGACATCGACTCATATATTCACACCACGTGAATTGTACTATAGTACCTTGAGGGTCATTATCATTATCGGTGATTCCTCTCGCGCCTGTTAATAGCTTACATCATTGGTTGGTAATGAGGCGATGTCTTTCCATGTTCGACTTTAGAACATCTTTTCACATGGATCGAATTGTTCATCGGGCGAATATTGAACGAGTTTGAAGACCTCGGATCTAGTTTCATCCATCTGGGCTGCAATGTATTCAGGAAAATAAAGACATCAAATGCACTCCATAGCTACATAAATGATCATCCAAGCTAAGGGATGATGGCTCTACAAGAATCATCAGTCTACAACAGTAGACAATCGTCTATCCTATGTACATGAAAATGAATTTATAAAGCTGACCATAGGAGTTCCTACCTCAGCTAGATCATGAAGAAGATAATGTATTGTATTGTATCTTATTACAGGTCACCTTCCAATTTGAAAAACCTCAGATCCTCATGATAAAGCATTTCACCCGACATCAGAAGATTTACGACCTCATGCTTTAGGGGGCAACTGTTATAGACATATTTGGGCACTGCAACCCCAATCACATATGTCGATAAACCAAGGGCTCTTAAACCCCTAAAAGTGTTGTTTCATACCTTAAAGGATCAACGTCAACTCATTACATCATTTCCCAGAAGTTCCACCTGAAAAACTTCTCATAATTGGTCAAAATTGACCCATACAAACTGCTCCTTGGTCAAAGTGCAATGCATCTCACCTATTACACACGGGGGGTGCAATGCATACTAAAATTGTAGGGTGTGATGGGCGAGAGTAGACAAATGGCAGAGACATTTTGCTAAGTGGAAACCTAGAGAATCTTCTAGAAACTTCTCATATGACACTTGCCTCACTGAATTCACCCACGGATGAGTAACAGATCATGAAATTTCCAAGTGGAACCAAGAACTATCAGTGAAATGGCACTAATCAAAAACCTAGAAGCTAACTCACCCCCCCTGCAAATATCTATATATGGATCCCTCATCACAGAGATCTAGAGGCTGGAATTTTGTAATTTGTAAGGAACTGTTGTTGGTTTCTCTGTGAGACATTGTATTGTTGGGTGATCTTGCTTTTCATGAGGTGAAGAGGGCTTTCATGCTGGGAGGATGATGTTGGATCAGACAGGTGGGTTGTAATCCTCTCTTCTACTTCTACTATCAATAAAGTTATTTGAGTTTTCCTCCATATACTTGTGTGTTTATGAATCTTATATTTGTGTATGCAATTGTATGGTTAATGTACTTCTGATTCTACATTGTTAATGCTATCATAGATCTCTATACTTTGATGGTTTCTTTTTGCTTTGCCTCTAAAATTTTTCTTTGAAGTGGGACAAGTGAGAAAGGAGTGGAAAGCTCTATCAAAGGGGAGAGGAAACAAGCAAGGAGTCAAGCGAAAGATTAAGGTTGGTACTCTCTGCTTCTCTCTTATCTATCATCCATAAAGGAAAACACAAGTTACTTTGAATTTTTTGTTTCTAAGATAGCTACCCATCTTAGTGGGACTAGAAGATCAAATAGACACTAGTTTTCCTGGAAACAAGGTTGCAGTAGTTGCAGACCCATGTGTCGCAAGCTGGCACGGTGTCTACCAGCTTGGCTATTGGCACTTCAGAGGCTGCCGATATGCTACGCGCAAAGGCCTCCATTGTGATAGTGTTTCCTGATGGAGCACTGACCACAGAGAATGAGGCTAACAAACCCATTGTTGACACCCTAAAGGGAGTAGGGTTGAACCTGGCAACACTCCTGCAAGAAGTGCTCCACCTCTTGTAGGATGGAGTGATTGCAGAGTTGAGGGCTCGTGAGAACTGCGCCCTCTAGGTGATCAGTACAAAGAGATGTTTCCATCATCACTGAGATTGAGGTGACCAATTAGCGCAAGCTCATTATGAAACTCATTACGAAGCATGCCGAATGGTCCCAGAGTTGGCCATTCTGGAGGAGAAGCTAGTCAAGGTACGCATTTGTAAGCTGGCCACAAGGGTGCACGACACTCGTACTAAGATGGCATGGATTTAGTTGGAGTTGAACCTACAAATTAAAAAGTTATAGTTGAGGGCCTAGCCTTCAACTCCACTAGAAGTGGAGGAACAATGGGAGACCGCTATCACAGAAGTAGTAGTGGTGGTGGATGGTGCAGTAGCGAACTACACATAATTGTTTGAGCAGTCATCTAAGGTCTTGACCAACTTACAAGAGGACCCCAATGTATAGCGGCTAGAGAGGGAAGTGTCCAAGCTACAGTAGCACTATGATGAGGTTAAGGGCATAGCGTGAATCGTCACACTGACACAAAGACTAGCCAAGCTGCAAGAGGCGAAGCAACTAAAGGAACAGGTGGACGCAGTGCTGCACAAGGAAGCAGTGTTGAAGGTAAGACTGAAGCCCTAGCTGGATGAGGCTTACATAGTGACATGATCTATTGAAGGTAAGCTTGAGACTCTGCAAGCGATGCAGCAAAAGCTTCAGGTTGATAGCATAGGTGTTGTGACTGAGCAGACAGCAGAAGATGTGAACCAGACGGAAACTCAGTGCACTGCCGAGGTTGCGGTCATATGGGTAGAGATGGAAGGGCTTTGCGCAAAGATCTCCGCACCTGCTGAGTGACTCAAGGGCGAGTCACAATGTTTGTGTTGGGGTCCTATTGGGAATGGGATCCCCCAAGGATAGTTTTGGGGCTAAAATCCCATGTTTTGGTTAAATTTTGTAATAAACTTGTAAAGACTCTACATTTTGTGGTCACGGAGCGCAAAGGTGTCATAAGTCATAAAAGGTTTTCTTCCCTTAGTTTTGTAAAGTAAAGTTGGCTGTAAAATATCTACCCATGGTCCCCGGACCATGGGATTGTATAAAAAGAGCTAATCTCTAAGTAGTTTGAGATTCATATCATGAAAAGAAGAAGATAGTCATAGCTCTGAAGCAGTAAGTCTAAGTTTCGAGTTGTAGTGTAGGTAAAGGCTCTGCAGCTGAGTGCACAGAGGCCTAGGGTGGAAGTCCGCACTTGAGTGCACAGGCCCCTACAACTGTGTGCACAGGGTGGATAAAGTCTGTAATCGCTTAAAGATATCAATAAAGAGAAGTATTCTGCAATTTCTAAGTCTTTCTTCCAGTTACTGCATCTTGACATGTTATGTATGAATTTCATTTATATTGCTTATTTGATGTGCGAATGTATTTGATTACATTGGTTAAGTGAATGCAAGTAAGAACATCTGTTTACGTGGTGTTAACTATGATTGTCTGATAAGATAAGTAAGACACTTAAACTAGTTAGGGAATCTACACGGTACGTTTCCATAGCAGCGCGAAAGTACCTAAGCTGTAGTTTAGGGTTGTGCAAAGGTCAATCGTACTCTTTCGCGGAGGTATTGAAGGGCGGAATAAAGGTCTCGTCAAACAAGCCCTTTAGCAAAGTGACCTACGTAAAGGCAGGAATAAAATGATTAAACCAACATCACGACCGTCTCAAGGTGTGAAAACTTAGTTCTAGCATCCCCCCATACTGCTTCGAGTGAAACTTCGATCTGTGCTCCGCTGGTTGATGTTGAAAGGTCTAGTAGTTTAGGGATTTGTTTAGCTAATTAATGTTGAACCTAGGTCCGATCCCAACAAACCAACACACCTGCACTAACAAGGAGTGATTAACAAACCAAAAATAGAAAGTTTAAGTAATTTTCTTCAATTTTTTTCAATTTGAATTTTAGTTATTATTTGTTATTGTAGTAATCTTAAAATCTTGACAACCAAGGCTAGAAAACACACTCTTTTTACTCTCATTATGAAATCACACACTTTCATTATTGTCCTCACTTTCCTAGAGAGCGAACCTGACTCCCACTCATTGGTTTAAAAATGAAATTGATTTCTACCCCACCCGGGTGTTCCTAAAGCTATCCACTCTTTTTTTTACAACATACTTTACCTCTAGTAAAAAATCCTCTATAAAAAGACTCTCTCTTGTCATGCAAAAATGATAATGCATCTATGTAGGATAGATCACTAGAAGTGTTATTCATTATCAAAATTTTAACATGAATGTTTTTATTATTTTACCAAAACTCACCGTGAGGATTTCTGAGGTGAAAATTAATCATGGAGCACTTATTAAATGAATTTCTTTAGATATCACATCCAACATATTTTCCTTATGCTAATAAGACATTGACTTTGAGGAAATTATACGTTTAAAATGTAAGGAGTAACAAAAATGTGCATGTTTCCTTCAACATGAATCTGAAACCCGTACAGGCTAATGTGATTCCATATCCAAGGCAAGGTCACTTCGCCAACTCCATTTCTCCCAAAAGCAGCCAGCTCGATTGTGCAACTCCTTGGTGTCCATTGTTTCAAATTTTTAGTCTATGTAACCAATGTGATATATCTATTATGATCTATTTTATCTCCACTTTGTGAAGATTCTTACAAACCTACTCTAATACCATGTGAGATTAATAGGTAGAGACAGATATGACATACAATGGAAACTACAATGGGACCTTAATGTTGACATATTATGGAAGGAATATTTGTTTTAGAAGTGACATATAATACTAAGTATATCCATAGTGCACCAATGACATGTTTTGTGGGCCAAGGAATGATCGCAGGGTAAAAACTACTAGTTTAGGCCTTAAACATGACTTTTAAGTTTTTTAATATACATATTGGGCCTTAAAAAATAACATAAGGTATCTAGAAGGAGTATTTCCCTCATGAGTTTGATATGGATTAATTCTAATGTATGACACACTAAGGATGTATTTTCTCATCAAATGCATTATCCAATTGAATTATCGTCACCATTAGCATTATGCACTACTATTATGGTCCATTCATAAGGCCCCTAGTCAATACAAGGATCTCTATAAAGAGTATTTAACCCATAAGTGGAATATTCACATGATTATTAAGCTCAAAATATTGGGAATAGGTCTCCTTATCCAATTTATGGTTTAGGGGTGAAACCTAGGATCATAGGCCCTATACAATGCATTTAGGTTTCATGGGAAAATTTTAGATTCTCGAACATAACATAGGACCTCCATAAGAAATATTTATCCCTCATGTGGCACATAAGATAAAGTCTAAGGTTTTGTGCACCAAGGGTAGGATTTTGGCCCATGGAATCTTTCATGGCTATAAACTAAATCCTTTAGCCCTAAACTATATTCATAGGTTGTATAACGCATGCATTAGTTCTCAAAAAATGACCCAAGGTTGACAAATAATATTTGGTAGTGTGGCATTGGCCTCATTCTAATGCTAGTCACACTAGGGACAAATATTCTAACTAAATAAATTCTTCAAGTATCTCAATATTTTTTCTAGGGTTTTCAGGTAACCCTTATGCACAAAATTTTGGATTGTAGACAGAGGATTTGGCTCCTTTCTAGAGCTGATGTTGATGCTAATAAATAGGCCTTGAATGCCTTGGAAAATTAGAACAATCCTCCCACAAAATTCTTAATAAAAACATTGATTAACAGTTACTATAAAGTACATACTAGATATGTGATATTTGCTTCATAAATTTGGAGGAATAGATGGATATTGTAGACCTTTTGGTTTCCCCTTTTTACCCTCACTCGACTTTCAATAGTTGTGGCCTTCTTTGGGCTACTAGACAATCCTTTCGTAGTTCAAAAATAAGCTACTAGTGTCCTCACTCTTACTACAATAGGTATGTGCCTTGATATAGTGATTAAGGGCTAATATTATTCTAGACAATACAATTTACATTTTTTATTTTTCTTACTACAAGTATATCAATAATTACATTTTGTTTTGACAAGTACATCATCAAGTCATGACTTAAGTACAATTATGAAGACCAACACTGGTTACGTTTCAACACCTTCCTCCTTCTCTAGCCTCTACAAAAACTTGCTTCCTTTCTTTCTACTTCACTAGATCAATTCTCCTCTCCTTTTCACATGGATCATATATATATCACTTGATGTGTATCATCAAATGAGGGAGAGCGAGTTCATTCTTATTGAAATATATTAAATCGATGTGACACTAATATTTTTCTATTTAATTGATGATCAAATAATTGTTCTTGGATATTAAAAGAAATTATTGATTGGATGTTAGAGTGGCAACTAAAATGCTTAGAAGACTTTGAGGTAATGAAATATCTTAAGTGTTGTGAATAATTACACTTCTAAACACCTTATGGTTTTCTTTCATTGGTTTCAATATGTTGCATGCTCTATAAATCGTTGTAAATATGAGATTCTTAATCAAGGGGGGGAATAAGTATTGTGTATGAATTTTTAGTTTTGTTGATTATAATTTTAGGAAAAAATCTTCAAGGGTGGGTGTCTGTAATACACACATTTTATGCCTTATGAAAATGGCATGACATGTGTGAGTACCTAGATATCTATGACTTGCAATTATGTGATGAGTGGCCAACATTGGCATATGTTTATGCTACCTTGAGATTTTGTTATGATTGTTATTGAGAAAATTAAAAATATGCATTTTGTCATTTAATACATTGTTCTACTTGTATTACTCATACTTTTGCAGTGTGAGCTAACTTAGATGTTATTTTGGACATGACGCTACATTAGAGAATCAATGGAGACATCAATAATATGTCCACATTGGTCTGCTTATATATGTGTACATAGATGCACCTTTATCAATTGTTGATTTTTATAGATAAGTACATTTGAGATGACAATTTCTATGTTGTTCATGGGAGTTGATAGAAATAATCAATCTTAGTAGAAGTGCCATAATATGGATCATCGATAAGATATGAAAAATTCAATAGCTTCTTTTTCCATCTATTGTAGGATCATGTTATGAATGGGACCATAAAGCCTTAGGATATTCTTGGAGACAAAGAAAATTTCATATGTCTAGGGTCACAAGGTCTTCTTAGATGATGAAAGTTAGAGATTAACTCTTTGAGCAATATTAAAACTTTTGAAACCTGTAATAATCAACACATGTGGCCATTTTTTACATGTCTTCAAAATTATATTTATACTGACAAAATATACATAATTCATTATAAAGTTTCCAATCCCTTTTCTTTTGAAACATATAGTATTAATATTAATCTATTACTTCATCTATTCATTCGAAATGCTCAATTTTTCTTGTTATCATAGTTTGAACAATTTAGCAAAAATATTGACAATTATTTTTAATTATTTTTCTTGATTAATAACATTGCTATAGTTCTTTCTTCACTTCTATTAAAATATTTCAATTGTATTTTATTTATAATGTTGAATGTATCCTATATTTTATTAGTCCATGGGTGCGAGTACTCTTCTTTTATTCTTTGCTCATACTACTAACCTTGAGGATTATTTCTTTCAGACTAACAATCTACAAAAGAATGAAATGAACAAATTTAATGTTTATTAGAGTTTATAAAAATAAATTAGTAGTTAGTAGTTAGAATAAAAATATAATAATATATTTATTCACATAATCTATCCTTTCATGATTCAATTTCATTTAAATCAATTATGAGCTTGATAGTTCATAGAAAAAATGAATGGCTATGTCAACAAGTTATTAGTCAACTTAGAGTTTCATAATAATGGTAATATATAACACATTGGCTAGATGAAATTAAAATAGTTGTCTTATAATGTTTTATTGATTCAGTGCATATTGTGTCTTATGGTGCATACTATGGCTCCTAGGAAACACAATAATATTTTGATCTTGACACTTGCTAACAATATGACATCGATATCCATGATATCCTAATCACATAGGATGACACATATGTTTTAATGGATGATATGGTCAGTGATTCTATAATTTATTTGGTAATCCAATTGATGTGTTATTTCATCTAGATATATGAATATCTAGGTGTCTATATCATTTGAAATGTCACCTGATAACTTGATATGGGATCCATAGGTAATCACAACTTAAAAGTCATCCGGGATTCAAGCATCAAGAGAATCAAAATACCATAGCATATTAGTTCTTCTAGGATGTATATGAAATTAAGAAATGGCGTAATCCATTATTCGAATATCCAAACATTTGCCAATGAGCCATTATATTCCAAGTCCTAGACCTGGACGTGTTAGTTCATTGTTGAATGATTATGATATCCAAGCATCCAGAGTATTAAGGTGTTATCTAGATAACACGTTCTCTTTATTCTAGATGTAATACCATCATTACCATGTTAGCGATCCAACTCAGTTTCCATGTTAGCACAAACTAACAGAAATCCAATAAAGAATTAAAACAAACAAAAGGACTTATCATTGATAAAAAAACATCTAGAGGAATCTAAATTAAAAATTGAGGATTACCTCTAGATCCAGATGTTAGACATTCGACATTTTCCCATTACTAAGAAGGCTTGTTGGTAATGCATTTGAATATAGATGCCAATGTCACATTTCTTGTAACGCAAAGAACATTCTTGTAACTCACTTGTACTATTATAATGTTCTTGTGATTTCATCAAGACATTTCTCAACATCCATTATGACACTCGCTAACAGTTTATCTCATTTGATGGAGTGTTATAGGATTTTCAACCAAACAGGCATTTGTTAGATCTATCTTCATCGACCGATGGAATTTCAGGTAGGATAGAAGAATTGACCAAACATTTTCTATGTCATCTAGTAGGCGAAGATCAACTAGAGGTGAAAAGACTAGAAGAATATTCCATAGACACTTGGATTTTCTTCTTGCTTAAGGGAAGTCATGTTATTATGATAATGAGAGCATAGATTACATCAAGGTGCCCTTAAGGTACAATCATCTGGTGAAACAATGGGCACCCAAGGATCTTCCTAAAATAAAAACTGATTTTTCTATCAATGAAAGGATATACTGCATTTCTCCATTGTCATTACATGGTTTGGTATTATTTTCCATGGATGGAATAAAGGTTGTTACGTAGGATTAACTAAATTGATCGAATATGTTGAACCCTGTTACAACTAAAATGATTGGGTACAGCTAGTCCAATATACCAAAAGCATGTGAAGACATGGAGCGGCCACAAACTATATACAAATAAAAGAAAATGATGAAAATAAAGGCACAACTATGTATATTGATGGAAGGCTAAAAGCAGCAGGGAATATTGCAGGGTTTATGAATAGTACACGACCCATCAGCACAAATAAGCAACCCAATTGCATATTCGAGGGATGTGAAGGAAACTCTGTATTTGTATGTGGCATTAAATCAATAGTTGTAAGGGAGGTGTTTCTCATTGATTATAATTTGAATAGAATAGATACAAATATTGCTATTATGGGGGCAGTGTGTATTCAATTTTACCCAGCTTGTAAGCAATGTCTATTGTATGTTATGATTGTCATTTACTAAAATATATTGTTAGACATCTTGTAAGTTGAGGAAACATTTTAATATGTCATGGTTAAAATATTGCATCAGGTTGATCAAGGTCAAAGGGCACCAACCTCATAGCAGGTAAACATAAATGTAGTTGTACGTAAAATAATATAACCACAAGATATATATATATACAAGTATCATTTTATCCATTATAGAGTAAGTCAAATTCATATTTTTACACATCATATAACCAAATGAAAGATTAACTATGCATATGACCAACTTGAGCAAATGAATTTCTTCATACTTTTCAAAGTATTTTTTCTATACAATATGGAATATATACTGATCCTTTTGCAAGAGTGTTCCAAGATGATGAAGTTTTTATAAATTTAAAACCTTTTATATTGGCCATGATATAACATGAAGTTTCTATATAAATTTAGACATATGTCAGTAGTGGTTTTCTTATTAATATAATGATGATTAATTGTGGATGATTGAAAAATACACTTGTTTGATAAACATGGTGATAAGGGGAAGTCATCAGCCTTAGAACAATCCATACATGTTCCTGAGGAAGAGGTTACTGGAGAAGCACATTTTATGTTCGTCAATCCAATCCAAACAATAAAGAAGCTTTAAATGAAAGCAAACAAGAAACTTAATTCTTTAGTTTTGATTGAGCCTCAGAAAGAAGATATAAAAGGTGAAATCAGAACCTTGGTGCAACAAGTTTTTTGGTATGGTGTGAGCAACTCATTAACTATCCCATTTATTTTTTTATCTAGTTATCTCATCCTTTATAATAAAAAACTCTTTATTCTACAAGAGTTTTTGGTGAAGCATGATCCTCATGCTATGATTATGGGGTCCAATGCTGGTAGAAGTGTTGATACTCCACCTGTGAGTGAATCATTGATCATTGAGACTGGTACACCCACTCAACCACCCATAGCATGACATGTACCCCCTGAACAGTGTACGTTAGGATCTCCACGTGATGTTGTGGATGCATATCATGATCTAATTGCATAATTTGAAGTAAGATTTCATGGATCTTCCCGTGTTACTAGCATGGGAACACTACTGATCACGTTTTTGGTAGAGGATGACAATGTCCCCATGAAAATAGAGAAACTTCTAGGTATTTAAGAAGTGTTTTAAATATTAAATACAATCTAATTGAAATTAACATATAGCTTGTGATTATTTTAGACTAATGATAATATCGGTTTGCATGAAATGTTGTATTCTATAGGAAATTGTATGACTTAACCTTGGAAATATTTGGGTTGTCCATTCACACAAACTGGAAATCCCAAAGTTCCAAGTTAAAATATTAACTTATTAATAGGATGGTTTGCTTATTCGGTGAGGGTATCTTCAACAAATATGGAGTTACCTCAAAGGTAGGCCTACATTTAAAATATTTGTTGGACTAATAATGGTCTCAACTGGAAAGGGTTGGGTCATATGAGTGCGCTCCAATGATTCCAGAGATGGAGTGGAGAGCGCTCATGGAAGATGCACATGAGAAGGCACTTCGAAAATCAAGGAGGACTCCACTTGGACCAGGAAGGAATGACGCACTATTAATAATGCAATTATGATGATTTATCATCATTGTGACATCTAATTAAGTTTTTCAATGTTTTAAATATAGGATCCCAAATAGTTCCAAACACAGAATGGCTAGAATAGCCACTCATGAGCAGCATCATCTTGGCCTAGGTGCTTACTCGAAACTGGCCACAAAAATTGTAAGTATAAATAAAAATAAAAATAAAAATAAAAAATTGCATCCAAATTATAAATTCTTAAAATTTTAATTTAATATAACAGAAGAATAAAATTCATGTTCTCATGCAAAATTTCAAGGGTCACAATTCAAAGAGGCTCCCATGAAGGAAGACGTAAGCTTTCTTTCAAGCATGGCTATCAAGTCATGGTTGAATGTAGGACAAGCTTCTTGTCTTCACAGTCCTCCACCACCCAACCTAAAAATCAAGAAAATAAAAGCAAAGAATAACATTTATAAATCATTAGTTGTACAATATATTGGTTCTTGTATTTTGGACATAAATTGATGTTCTTGATTGTAAAAAGAAGGAAAGCAATGTAGATACAACACATGAGCCTACTAATGGTGGAGTTCCTAATCTTGAGACTGGTATTAAGCTCGGTACTAGAGTTGTTTCATGTGTTATAAAAAAAAAAAGTATGGAATACCATTATAAATATTTAAAATATAAATGGTGTATTAATTATAAGCTTTCTTATTTCTACACCAAAGAATGTACAAGATGAGGCTAGAGAAGAGGAGGAGCATATTTCCACATCTGAAAGTATTATGCTTCCCTCCACTACTGACGTAGGTAAAGAACACTCTACTACTCTTTTTATTAATAGAACATTTGTAATAATAATAACTATAAATATGAATTTAACATTTATTTCTTTTTACAATTGATGCTTGGCCCCACTTGCAGAAGCATAGTCATAGGACTAGGTCAACATTAAGAAATATTACACTAGAGACCACAACAATCGAAGGGGGCCAAGATCAAGACATCCTTGCTAACTACATATTAAAAAAGAGAAAGAAACCTAATAAAAAATGATTGCACTTGTTTATTTAGAGCCCATTTTTTTTAGTACCACATTTTTTACATAGAGGTTGAATGCCTCATGGCATGTGCACATGTAACTTTAGACTATCTAAACAAAAGTTATAGTTTTTCCGTTGAAAAAAATTAGAGTGATTTCATTTCATATTATGTAGACATATTTTTTGCGATAAAATTTATTGAGATAAAATCTTTTGTGGATGTACGAATGAATGAATGAATGATGACACACTTAAAGGCATCATATATTTGTGATATTTCTTCATTCAACTCTAGTTTGAGGCTATGAATAAATTATAATGCAAGGAATTGCTTATAGAGGCTCAACCAAAATGCATATCAATTGAATAAAGGGAAAATCTAGAAGACACATTATAATATTTTGTCTCATATAAACTTTGTGGATTTTAAACATCTTGGTATACAAGTGATTTTGAAACATGTACAACCCTTATGACTACTAGGAAAACCAAGGAAGATTTCATAGGTTATAACACTAGTTTCCATAAGCTTTATAATTATAACTACCATGCATTGAACTTGGTGATAACATATCAACATTTGTTAAATCAATCACCTATTTTAGTCTTGGGGATGAGATACTTATAAACACTTTCCTAGTGAAGGATTTGAGTAACTCCAAATCTGAGTTTGTGGACTAATGGATTATTATAGTGAAATATACATGAAATTTAGGATTTTCCATCCACAATATTTTGTTACAATACCTCTAACATTCGTGTTAATAAAAGAGTCAATGCCTTCATTTCCTTGAATAAGGGCCTTTCTTCTCTTCTCCCTGAACTACTCCCTTAGTTGCGATGCCTCAATAAACCTTCCAAGTGAATAGTTAAGGGTTTAATCCTCTAATTTTTAGTGACTAAATTGTTCATCTTCATGTGCCTCTTTCAATTACATAATGGTTTCAACTCTTGATGATTAACTCAACTATCCATTTGAAAAGATCATCATCAACGAAAGATAAGATTCTCATTGAAATATACCATTGACTCACTTAGTAATACTAACTAGGAATCATAATATACAACTAAATCAATTCAATTCAATTACAAAAAATATTATAGCCCATTTTCCAGTCACCTCATTATGGTCCTTCACCAAATGATGCCCATTCAAATGAAGCTAACTCATTAAATTGGATTTTTTTTATCTAAAATGTTTCATCAAATTCAAATCTTTGAATGTTTATAGCTGAGGGTGGTGGAATAAAATTACAAATTACACTTATTTGATAAACAAGGTGAAAAGGGGAAGGCACCATCCTTAGAACATTCCATAGATTTCGTTGAGGAAGTTCTTAGTGATACAGATTGTTTTGATAATGATGAGTTATACATGTCTCCTGGCCCAATCATAACATTCAATAACCTTGTGGTTATAACAAACGAAGAACTTGCTCGTTTGATTCGCATTAGAAATAAAAGTCACGGTATTAAAATAGGATCAACATGTTCAACCAACATCTTCAGAATTATCAGGTAATAACCATATTTAAAGTGATTTTTTTATGTCATATGTTCAATTATGAATGTTTTTTTTTTTACTTTTACATTGTCTAATCGAACAACCATTTTATTTCTTATATAGGATTTTTTTCGCAGAGCTCACACTACATTATACAGACACCACGATCCAACTTTCAATGGCAATGAGTGTCATACATGAGGATCTTGTAATAGCATAGGAGCACAGGGCAGAAATTTCAACAGTTTCAACTACTGCATGAAGTAAAGAAAACTCTAACGCTATTTTTATTAATGAATAATAACAAAAAATATCAATTTAAAGTTTCTTTCTAGTTACAATTTATGATCCACCGCTCTTGGGACAACCTCGACAATGTCATGAATACATGATCAGACCATCAAAAATAAAGAAAAAGAAAAAGAAATGAGCGTACTAGTTATATCATTATAAACATCACGTACCATATTATGAAAACATATTTTTTATGATAAATGTTTTTTAGATGAAGTATTTTGTGTCTATGATTAATGAATGAATGTTATATGTTGATGAATAATTGATATATGTTTCTTCATGTACATGACCTTGTTTCATATTATGTACACATATTTGTTATGATAAAATTTATTGAGATTAAATATTTTATGGATTTACAAATGAATGAATGTTTGCTATTTGTTTTTTTATGTATCTTAATGTCTTTCTTTCAATTATTTCCTATATAATAGATATATTGGGTACTGGGGAATTGAGATTGATGTGAGGGTGGGGAGGGGCTATAAGAGCTTCCACCTTCATATGGATGACCCTGTTCAATAGAGAATAAATTAGGATTTGGATAATCTTCAAGAAAAATACCCTCAATCCAACATAGAAACAACAAGGTCAATGTTGACTTCATTGTTGCTTCGTCGAGTGGAGGAAGGTTTGCTCCAATATTAAACTACTCCAACAATTTATTCTTGAAACCAAGAGAAACTCATTTAGGTATTCATGCATGCAAGTCCTTTTA
Source organism: Pinus taeda (assembly GCA_000404065.3). Classification (NCBI taxonomy): domain Eukaryota; kingdom Viridiplantae; phylum Streptophyta; class Pinopsida; order Pinales; family Pinaceae; genus Pinus; species Pinus taeda. Next base: position 23,010 of record APFE031316033.1, on the reverse strand, counting down.
ATTAATATTTATTCATGAAATTTAATTTAATATTTGGTCAAATTTAATCTAACATTGCCTCATTGGTCTCATGAATATGTGTAGGAGAACTAGTATCAATTTAGATGTTGAAGTGGAACAACTATCTAAAGAAAATAACTCAAAATGGTAAGGATTTAGGTGAGACAACAAAAAAAATTTGATATCTGTGTTGTGTGCCTTCGTCGAGTGTGAAATACATAAAGGTTTATAAGAAATAAGTAATTTTTCCATGAAAAAAATCATGTAGTATTTGTCTTTCTTTGGTCGTTGTGTTTGTATTTAAGTGAAAGGCCATAAAATGTCATTTTTCATGTAGGGAAGTAGGAGAAACTCTTACTCTATTAATTGGGCATAAGTTACTAGTATCATTTTTCTTCTATTTATTAATCATTTATCTCATCTAACTGCTCCTCCTTCCTTTGTTTTGTAGGTACTTTCATTCACGTATCTGCATTTGAAATATTAACTAGGGTTGGAGTCCTATACACAAAAGAAACTCATCGATGTACTACGCAACTTTATCCCACCAAGCGTTTGGCTTCCAGGTGCGTGATTTAGTTTTGTGTTGCATTTGATTTCAATGAATTTTATATTCCTACATTGCAAATCTTCCAAGACCATAGACCCAAATTTTCTTCTTATCAAATTCAAATTATACTTCCAAGGCCATAGACCCAAATACCAACACACCATGATCACTTGAAGGGTTGGCCAACCTTATTAGTTGGTGGAATCTGTTAGCACCTAAATCCGCCTCAGGCTGAAAGAAGGAAAAATTCAGGGTAACCACAAACCACTCTCAGTCTGGTAGCTAGCCCTACCAGAACAGGAGAGGGCTCTCTCTCTGTCACACTCAGTGAATAGATGAACGGAAAGGACTGAGATGACTTTCAAACAAACTCTTTATCTTAGGCTAGTAAGTGAAAATGAATATAAGGAGTAATTTTTATGAATGACTATGTTTCTAGGATGTTATGGGACCATTGGCCCTCAATGAACAGAGAACTTAACATAAAGGCACAGATTATTTCGTGAGGCAAGGTAGGCGGAAAGCATAGCAATTTTAGTTTTAAGATATGGCGAAATGGAGAGATTGATTATGAAGGTGAAAAGGGCATGGAAAACATGAATCCTTTTCAACAGAAGAACAAACACTGTACATGAAATTTTCCCACAGGTAGAGCAATAAAATTGAATTCTACCTAATCTCACTCGAAAAAATTCACGAGAAATGAATATGAAATGAACTATGAAACATAACAAGCTCACAAACACATGAATCTCATGAAATAGAGCCGCTTCCTTTCATTAATTCTCTGTAAAAATATACAGTGCAGAAACAAAGTTTATTTCCCACAGTCCCCCAGAAGTTACAAGCCAACCAACCAATTGCTTTGCAAACAGTTTGCATACAATATATAGAATGTGCCATGAAGAGATAGAACACCCAAGGGTCACAAAATGAAGGTGGAGAGCCAAACATCAGCTACAGGTGTAGCACCACAAACATGACAAATGGTTTGGGTGGCCCTTTGCCTTCCTTTGCCACTTGTATAACTGACCATATGGAGTGAAAATATTTATAAAACCGTCGCGCTCCTCCTCCTGTGCATCGTGCTCTTTTCCAAGTGACTTTTGGAGGCCTTCCCGTTGTCCAAATTGAGCGCAGGATAGCTCATTGGAAAGGTATTGGAGTCTACTTTCCCAATAAACTAGAATTTTTTAATTTTGAGTTCATCTGACCTATCAAAAATCAACTCTCCCAAGACTAGTCAAACTGTGCCAAATGAGGCTGCCTCAACGCAGAGTGCTGTTGCGGTCAACTTTTGAATGCCTTCCTCAACCCCAAATTGAGCTCATGATAGCTAATTGGAAATTAACTTGAGTCTAAATTCTAACCCAACTGGAATTTTCATATTTAGAGTTCATTTTCCCTGTCAAAAATTAAATCTCCAAAGACTGGTCGAACTGTGCCAAATGAGGCTGCCTAAAGGCAAAGTGTTGTTACACTCAACTTGTGAATGTCTTCCTCAACTAAAAATTGAGCTCATGGTAGCTAATTTGAAATATATTTGTCTCTAGTTATCATTTGGATCATCAAGCAAGTCATTTGGCCAACCAAGCTAGGATAAAACTTGATTTTCCCAAGGTCGCTACGGAGGTGCATCAATTCTCCCGAGGCAATTGTATTTTTGACATTTCTTAAAAACCATGACACCTGTGTAAAACGTGAAGGAGGTGTTTCTTCCTTGTTCTATTTGGGACAAACACCTCTCTCAGTTTTTCCAAATTCATCTTTCCTTGCTCAGAAACATCATTTGAGTGAAGCCTACCCCGATGTGGGGAACATGAGATTTGTCAAAATGAAGCAAAATGAAGGGGATAGGGAGCTTCTAAATTCTTGAGGAAATTTTGGGAAGTGTGGAGGGATGTTAGGAAGTAGGGTAAATTGGAATTTCAGAAATTGAGTGAGGGGAAGGGGTCCAAAAAGGCAAAACACAGGCTCAACCATAGAAAATTGCCAAGTTGTAGCAAGAAACTAGGGTTTGTGCGAAAATGAGGAATTTGGGGATCTCAGTGATGGGAAGACTTTGATAAGGTGCATTATGGATAGGGGAAGGTGTATGAACATCAGGATACAATTTTTTCCGATGATTTGAACATCCAAGAGAAATTAGCTTCAAAACCCTAGGAGAGGGAAATGAACCTTGCCTAGGTGCAACTGAAGCATGAACAAAGTGTGAAATGACCCAATGGAACTAGACATGATGATGACAACCCTTTGAATGATGGTACACTCAACTGAATGGTGACATGGACCGACATCTGGACAACTTTGAAAGGAGTGGAAGCAAACCCTAGACCTAATGCCTAGTGACCAAATTTTGCTTAAAGACTCACTGAAATGACAAAATTTGACCTTGACACATTAAAATCACTTGTGTAAGAGCATGTTTGATCACTAGAGGAAGGCTGCAAAGACTGACACTAACAGAATCTAAGACACTTTTTACAAAAAATAAATCTCTTTTTACACTACCTCTCAAGGCACATACCCCACCTGGATATTCACCATGTATGTCCCTTTAGGACTATTCTTATCTTGGATTACCAATCCTTAAAGAACAGCAGTCTTGTTCAACCACTCTTATATTCAATACCCTATCATATCCTTTAAGAGTGTCGATGAAAAGAATACTACCTATCTTAGATTTAGAATCCTCAAGTATCAGTATGAGATGCTTACCCAATCCTCTAGATGTTATTCTCTCCTCGTGGCCTTCACTAAGGCTTATGGCTATTAGTCTTGGTCTAGTGTGTGAAAACATACCCTAAGCATCAAAAGTTATATTTTTATATTGAACCCTAAAGATTAGAGTTTCAACAAAAATAAACAAATCAAAAAGGTAGATTCAATATGGTGATTGATATTCCTAACAGGAACCATTACAATCCAAAACCCCAAACATAAGATAGTAATACAAGGAAAATTTACAATAATTTTATAGAAAAAGTTTTATATCAAACCTTATAGTTTTAGACATATCTCGAGTTCCTCCTTTTACACACCTTTTAGAGTTTTCTTTATCGATGTGTTCCTTCTAATCTTAATCTGTATGCCTTCAATGCTTATTGACAAGTACAAAATATGTGATACTGTTGATGGTGGTGGACCTGCCAACATTCAGGGGATCACCCCGGTGTGAAGTACCAGCTAGAGTTCACACCATTTTGTGTGGGAGTCCCATTTGGTATGATGGCCCAGTTTCCATTGTCTTAAGCATTTTCCTCAACTCATACTCGTCAGTACAAGAGAGTAGTCTTCTTTATCTTCGAGAAGTGAGGTTCGTGTGCCTGGTGATTTCTAGCGTTACTTGTGTCAATGGTTCTTTCACTATAGAGGGAGAGGGTGAGAGTGAGTCCCAAGTCAGTTGGGAGGAAGCTCCAACTCTACTAGGAAGACACAACACAGTAGGACGTGCACAACTTCTAGAGGAGCAGTCCACACAGATGTGGCAGTCACAACGCACAAGTGAATATAACACATACAACACTCATCAGATGAGTCTACACGAGTGCAACATTTGTTACAACAAGTTTTATGTGAAAGTTCTATCTGATGTCCAGGGAGATAACCACCATAGGCGAGACAGTGTTAACAACATATACAACAAATTTTCATTAATAGATTATGCATTACAACAAGTGAAATATGTTCAAGCGTTCAACATAGGTTAAAGCAACATGCATTACAAGTGTTCAAGATTAGTCATACAACAATTACAATACATGTGCGAAAATGTGTTGGCCTGTTAGTAGGCTTCTAAATTAAGAGAAAGTTCCAAGACACATTGTTACACCGTACATCACTAACCCTATGTGCAGGGTGTCAGAGCCACTACTTACTTCTCAAAGAAAATATTACAAACTCTCTTGGCTATGTGGGAGGAGCTGAGGTGAAAAGTCCTTTCATGTACAAATGAGGGGGTATTTATAGCCAAGGGTGAAACTAACCCTTGTGGTTGTTCGACTTTCCTCATGACTGTTTGGCTTCCATGACTCTTCGAATTTACATGACTCTTTGTACAACAAGTGGGTCTCTTGGACTTCCATGTTACATTACATTGTTTGACAACATCGCCCATAGTAGAGATGCAGATGACATTACTCATGACATGAATCGACATGACAGTGCTAGTACATTTGTGATGTTGTTGGAGTGCATGTCGAGCTGCAGTGTTTTTGGGTGGTGGATGTCTTCATGGTGTGTCATAGCTTCACCTCTGCATGGCAAAGTGCATGAATTATTTGATGGTCATTGTTTTTCTTGATGTTTCTTTGGCGCATTGCTCCTTACTTGTATGTTGGAAGGCTTGATAGGCTCATCTATTCGCGAAAGGTGCATGTTCATCTATTTTTCCTTCGGTGAGAACATCTTGCATGTTTTCTTGTCCATCCATTCGCGAACACATCTTTGCATGATCATCCATTCACGAGCACATCTCTTTCCATGCATCGTTCATTCATCCATTGGTGAACCTATCCTTCTACATGTGCTCCCTTTGTTCATCCCATTCATCGTCGCACCATGTTTGTTGGCGTACCTGTACCTTCAGTCACTCATGACAAGATGACATCAAATCCAAAAACCTACTAATCTACCATGACACATGATCATTTCGGATGCAGGTGATTGGGAGAGGAAATAAGGTTGCAAGGCAGGATGATGGCTCCGGGCACTGCTGATGAAAACTACACAAGTGTCACTGGGTGATGAAGATGGGAAATCTGAGATGACAGTGACTATCTGCAAGGTCTGCCTCGGCTAGAAGGAAAAACTACGCAAATTTTGGAAGGGAAAATCTGGGCTACGGGAAGGAAAGGCAGACAAAATCTACGCATTTTCCAGAACAAACAGGTAGCAAGGGATTGACAGCAAAATTAGCACAATTTCATGGAGGAATAGGTCGGGCTGTAGGAAGATTGGCAAATAGGATTTGCGTAGTTTTTTGGAGGAATTGGTCAGGAGCCTGGCAGCGAAAATTGCGCAATTCCTGGAGGGAACTAGTAGTCTGCTACTGGTGGGAGAAATTGCACTGATGCCGTCAGGTTAGCCTGCTAATCATATCTGTACAATATTTGAGCTGAGCGGACTGTTGGACAGTAGAGGGTTTTCTCATGAAAACTACACAATTTTCTGGATGAGTAGTCGGTCGACTGTCGGGAGGACTGGCTAGAAAAACTACGTAATTTTCAGAGGGAGACAGGGACAAGCAATGGGTGTCTATTTCGCCTGTCTGCATAATTTCTTCAGTCAGCAGATTGAACAAGGTCAACAGCCTCTACACAATTTTTAAGGGGAGTTAGTCCTGGGGTGGCTACCGGGTCCAACTCTATAGGTGGCATACATGAAGGTTGATTCAATTACTTGTAGGAAGAGCATCTTGAAATGACTTTCTTAGTGCTTTTGTGATGTTTTGTGTGATAGTCAATCAAGTCAATGGCGGGTGATAGTTCGGATATAGAGGGGAGTCTAGTCGTCAGAACTTCAGAAAATGACTAAGTGTGTGAATGAGTAAAATATGCAAATGTGATCTTACAAACACGCACCCACATGAATTGACAACGAAATGACACAAACCAACCAGACACACATGTTCAACATGACGGAACGATGGTGTAAGCGACAAGTGCAACACTCATGATTGATCATTGATTGGCCATGACGATGCTTGTGCAATAGTGAATGTGACTATGTGTGTGAGTGCGACAAATGATTTCATAGCGAACATAAAATGTACACACAAAGAGAAGACCTTGAGCATGACCAAAACATGGTCGCAAGAAAGACATTGACATCAACATGCAAAAGCTTGGGTGGAACGAACAAGAAAGGTGGGTGTGAAGGCTCACACGATCTCATGGAGTGAACCTGAGTGTATGCAACCGTTACGTGAAACTCTCAAGGGAGGCGTTGAATTTGGGTGCAGGCCAAAATTTTGGAGGGTGGTTGTAACTACTACAACAGATACTAAAAGCATGATGTTAATTTTGTCAATCTAGGGTTTCTAAGCAACCATGGAGGATGAAATCTTAGGGTTAACAAATGCCAAATCTAGTACTAGGTACTGTTGTGGTCACCAACAACCCCCCTTTTTGTTTGATATTAGCAATAACACCAAGAAAATAGGGGACCCTTAGTAAAAAATTCAAACAAACATCTCCATGAACATTTTTGTTTTTTCCTTAGAATTTTATCGCAGCAAAGCAAAGAAAACGTTTTCTTTTATGGGCATAACAAACTACGAAGGAACGATGCGAAATTCATCGCATCGCATTCACCATAAGCACCCTTAAATAAAAAACTTAAGAAATCTCCGATGGCCGATGTGCGACATCGCATATCACAACATCGCGTAAAGCGGCACACAATAACACAAATCTGCGATCTGCAATTTGCGATCTGCGATGAGCGCAATATCGTGATACAACAATACTAAAACACAAATCCACGAATCTGCGATCTGCGATCTGCGATGAGCGCGAATTTTTCTCAGCACAGTATTCAAGGAAAGTTTCCCATTAATCAGAATTAAGCGCGCGCCTGTAAAAAGGAAATTAATGATTGTACGAATGGTTGCTTTTTAGTTTTTCAAAGAGTCAGTTCACTTTGAATGCCATAATTATGCACACATAAGATCTGAAACTTTCATGTCAATCTTTATTTCCATTATTCTTTTCCTTTACGCAAACTATAAAACAGGAAATAACACGGAGCAATTTTGCAGGAAACATCTAAGGAAAAGGGGAAAGCGCCAATGCTCAGAGAACACAGAAGAGATCTCTTCATAAACGGGTGCCACATACAATAGCACTACAGATTCCAGAGTATCACTCAACAGATGCTAACGACCGATAGGTCATCTGAAGCTCAGAATCAAAGGCGCACAAAAGCAGCATGATTACAAAGAGACCTGAAACTTACACGCCAGAAAAGCCCGGAATGAAGAATGAAGGCAGTTTTCAATCCAGAGAATTGCTCGGAAAGTAAAGTCTTCTGACTCATCAAGTCATTCGCGAAGACAGAAACCGAAATAGCAAAAGCAGAACCAGTTTGAGGGAAATTTGGGTTATTACCAAGAATACACTTAGTCAGCGGGAGATTCTCTAAAATATCTGATAGTGGTTCCAGCCCTTGTTACTTCTATTTTTATAGCACACACGAAAGGGGAAGGCAACCAACCGATTCTTCCAGACACATGTTGCACACTTACAGCACTAAGGAGAAAATACAAAAATAGTTCAGAGTTAGATTTAATTTTAGAAATAGCCTGCTTTATCAGAAGGACGGTCATTTGAAAACCGGATCCTAAATTTATGTAATCAAGTTAATTAGTTAGCAGTATTTAAACCCTTCTCAGGAATTTAGAGAAGGGTCCGCAGATTTGTCAAAAACTCGTCCTCAGAACATGCACTTTTGTGCCCTCGGAGGTGGTTTTGATGAATGGATGGATCAAGGTTTATTAATGTTTGCATTTGATATCTGCTACTGATGTTGCACTTCTGTACTCTT
>APFE031316032.1:0-18179 GCA_000404065.3 Pinus taeda | reverse complement strand
CAATAGAGACACCAAGATTTAGGTCCAAGACTAGGGCAAAACCCCACAAGGGGGAAGACCGATCCAGATTCTTCTTTTTAGATATTCATCAAATGTTAAGATCAGATACAAACTACATTAAATATGAGACACATCTTTCAACATCCAATACATTAGTGTAACAGCCCAAAAACAACATCTAATTAACTTATTAACAATAAATTTAAACAATGAAGAGTGCTTACCTGAGCTTACCGGTGCATGAAGTAGGCTTACCGCAACATGGTTTTGGGGACGACTCTCCTCCCAACCTTAGGCTCAATTGTGCAGGATTCTGCTACAACTGGCCACCCCCGAGCCCTCAATCAACGACTACTGCCAATATTCCTAAGTCTCTCTTAAGATAATGAAGACAGAACCTCCGAATGATGGAACAAGACCCCTTCCATCCTCCTCATCATTCCTTAAATAGAAAAAACATTGGATGGGAAACCACATGCTGTGAACTTGGCACTGTAAACTCCGAGGAATATATTATTTTGATTCCACTTTTGTTATCATTTCCACAAACTTGTGTGATTACCAGCTATCTATGCCACAATGTATTTTGCATCTTCACTAACTATGATCTTCGATTTGGTTGTCAATTCTAATGTAATATGATTACCCTCCAACTATAAAACTATACCATCATCCTATGACACCTTTCATCCATGATCTCATGGCTTCTCCTTTCTAGTCAACTGAGGAAACAATACTTAACCATGATTTGGTGAAACTACTCCATAAATTACTTGAAGTTATCTACAGTTGTGACACTTGCTCTCCATTGTTAATATAATTTTCATTTCCAAGAAACTACTTAATAGCACATCAAAACTCTACATGGCATAAGAAATTAAACTATTAAAAATACATTTCATATTTTGCAAATATACTATATCGATTTGTAAATAAAGGAAAAGGCCTTCCAACCATGATAGGAAAAATATATTTTAACAAACTTATGTTTCATAGGCATTTTAAATGTTCTCACAAGTACAATTTTACTTTTGCCTACCCTTATTTGATATTAAGATAACATGAAAGCAATATTTCAAGGAAAATAAGCAAGCTACAAACAATTTTCTAACAATAAGATCAAAGCAAGGAACAATAATCAAGGTGGGTACACAACTCAAATGGAGAGGAAGTGATATATTTAAGGACTAATGGCCATTTTCCTTAAATATATCAAAAGGAAGTGATACAACGGTGATCATTCAACCATATTAAATATAAATAGCACATGAAAAATCAAATAGAAGTGTTATCATGCATCCAAAGGTCATGGATAAGTCAACCATACGAAAATAAATCAAAATGATCTAACATCAAGCAATATAAATTAAAGGGATTAAAAAGAACAATACTACTAAGGTTAGAAAATAGTAAACTATACAACCAAGGGAAACCAATCTAAGAACTAAAAAAAACAAAACTAGTGAAACCTTTGACTATATCAACCACATTAATATTTTTAATGTAATTATAATAAAAAATATATACATATATATATATATATATCTATTATTATCTATATATATAATTCTCTACCCATATATTCCATATATTCACCATCCATATCAAGCTCTAGTTAATGTTAACGAAACTTAAGATTAAAAAAAATCATAAAATTTTAAATGCCACATGGCTTTACAAGCTAGCATACAACCCTAACATCAACAATGGGGCCTCACCCTTTTATAGTAAATAAATGATACATTAATAATACCTGTTCAAATGTTTTTATGGTGAAAATCATAATTAATTCACTCCACATTGGCGATACGCATAGTTCATCAAATTGTTAGCGAACTCCACATCATTTAATTAAGGCACCTTTTATTTATCGTCGTTGTTAATGTAATATTTATGTTCTGTAATTGACCCTGGTTGCCGCTACTCCGTCCTTAGCCCGTTGGTATGAAGATGATTCTATACCTGTTGGAACATTCAAAAAGAGCTTCCAACCGGTAACTGCAAGTCTCCATTAGCCTAAGTGGATTAACCTTAGCCGTTGATGGCTCGTTTTCTATTTCGACAGCAGAGGTCATTTAAATTTATTCTACAATACTTAGACTGTCACTATTTTTCAAAATATATATATATCATGCAGGTTCCCACAACGTATTTCTTAGCTCTAACAGTTTGACGGCAGAGTCTGAGGGACTATAGCCTGCAAATTTTTCACTTGGGCTTTTATTGTTCTTCATTAGACAGACCTAACTCTGCAGGTCAAAGAGAAAGTGAAGAAAATGTAACTGTCAATGCATATCACCAAACTCTAAACAAAAATGCTTTCGGGCATAGTTAAAACTCAGCCTAGTTTCGGTTACCACCTCCAAAATCACGAGCCTTCACCCAAGAGATGTAAATCGAAATTGAAAAGAAAAGTTGGAAATTGTATGAACACTATTGTTGAATATGCCTACAACAAAGAAAAGGAACATAACTGAAACTACCCAAAAGGTCAACAAGGTCAATGTTTACTTTGTTGACAAAAAGGCAATGGCAGAAAACCTCAACCAGAAACCGAGAGAACTTAATGTGCACAACAAATAAAACCACTACACTCAAGATAGATTTGCAAAAGCAATAATATATGATGAGACTCCAAAAATTCATCGATCATCTTACCTCAGTGCACTATTGATTGAACTTGTATCTGGCTTTTGACTCAGATCTATTACACTTTGCTCCACACATTGTACTCGGCCCTTCATTATAGTAAGTCTTCTAAATAAATTCTGGCAGTTCTGAGCACGATTATTGTCTATCCTTTGCTACATTCCTCTCATAAATTTTGTGGTGTGGCTTAGATTTCTATCTGAAGCAATTCAAACTATAACCAACAACTAATCCTGAAGTGTTGCAGCCTAATTCCCTGAGCTTCAATCTCCAAGAACTTGTTGTCTGGGCAATAAACTAATGAACCCAACCATATCAAATTCACATTTATTTGGACCTCAAAATCTGTGATCGTGCTCTCCAAAATCAGTAATTTTGTTGAAAGAATGCTCTGAATTAAAATCCCTTTTGGGCACCACTGTGACATAATTATTTTTCTTGTGGTTTGACTTCTGTGCAAGGTACCTAACAGTCTGATCTATACCCTTCCCCTTTTTGCATATATATTTTTCTGTAAATATGAGAGGTATTAAAAAAAAAAAAAAAAAAAAAAAAAAAAATCGAGGTACAACTATGCAATCTTGCCAAGTGGTTCTCTGATGATCTTGATGGAACCCCTTTATCCCAGCTATCCTATTCAGTCTATTCAATGGTCTGACATGAATGTTGTCTTTTTTGTGTAAGAATCAGTGGCTTTTCATGACATATTATTTACCTTATCCTTAAAGGTAAATCTGAAATATAAGTTTCCTGAATTAAAGTTTGAAAGGTTGACGTATTCTTTTGAAAGATTTCTGTGTCCAAAATTATGTCACAGGTGTCATAGATTGTGTCCTCGACTGCAAGGCAGTATATCAGCTCTCTGTAAATGTTTTCAGTGGATGTCAACTTCTCCATCTATTTGCATGCATATTGTGAACTATTTCATGAATATTCACCACTGCAATTAATATTCAATGCAAGGCTAGTTATTTACTTGGTGAATATGCCTACTAATGGTTCTCAACTTCATTAGAACTGAATTGCTACATCCATTGTCTTTCATATTGTTCGAGGATAGTGCTTTTTGTTGGTAGCTTTTGACATCTCAGGGGACAGTGTCTAACTGGAGCTTTTGAATGTTTGACATAAATCTCCATGTCGTTTCAATTTTCGCCTTAGTGCTTGAGACATTGCTTGGGGTGGGCATGTGGCATGCAGACACATGGAGGTGTGCATGTGGTTTCCCATCCAATGTTTTTTCTATTTAAGGAATGATGAGGAGGATGGAAGGGGTCTTGTTCCATCATTCGGAGGTTCTGTCTTCATTATCTTAAGAGAGACTTAGGAATATTGGCAGTAGTCGTTGATTGAGGGCTCGGGGGTGGCCAGTTGTAGCAGAATCCTGCACAATTGAGCCTAAGGTTGGGAGGAGAGTCGTCCCCAAAACCATGTTGCGGTAAGCCTACTTCATGCACCGGTAAGCTCAGGTAAGCACTCTTCATTGTTTAAATTTATTGTTAATAAGTTAATTAGATGTTGTTTTTGGGCTGTTACAATTAGGCCCTCCTAGACCATACTTGGAAACAAACAAGTCTAGGGAGGTAGATCTCCAAGTAACATTTTTATTTTGTCAAGTCACTGCCATAGGGACAAGCCATACATCAGAGTGTCACTGCCATAACAAGTTCAAATCCATACACAGTTATTACCAAGTTCATTTTCATATGAAAGGTCACTGCCATACAAGGTTACTACTAAGAGCTCTATCATATTAAAAGTTACTACCATACCATATCAAAGGTCACTTCTATACACTGTGATTGCCAAACATCGAGTGTCATAATTGTCATCAAGAGTACTATAGTCATACTATTATCACTAAAGGTCACTCTGCCATATATTATTATCACATCCCTAATGTCATGAGAATTTCCATAAGTATCATTATCTAGTTGCCATATATATATATCGCATACGAGTAGTATTGTCAAGTCATCACTCCACATATAACATTGCTCTAGCATGTCATTGAAGGAACAATCGTCATCATAAATGCTAGTCACAGAGATGCATTACGAGTCATACAGAAAAGCCATAGAGAAATAGGTACGATCCACAAAGATAGGGTGAACCTCAGAGAATTAGTACGAGCCACAAAAGATACATTATGAGCAACATAAGTTATGTGTCCACAAAAGATACATTATGAGACACATAAGTTATGTGAGCCACACAAATAATTGTAGCAAGCCATAGAAATAACAATTTGTGCCACAAAAATATAATGGGAGCCACTGTGAATAGATATGAGCCATAGATACAATGCGCACCAAAAATTTATGTATGCAAGCCATAGGAATATAAAGTGAGCCACATTAATATAGAGTTAGCCTCAGAAATACAGAGTGAGCCATAGAGTATAGTGAGACATATAGTAGAGTATGTGAGCCATTGAAATATACAAATGCATGCCACTGAAGTAGCAAGCCAAATAGAAATGGAACCACAGAGATACGTGTGAACCACAGAACAAATGCAAGCCTAAGAAATATAGAGTGAGCCATAGAGTATATAGCGAACCATAGAGATACATGTGATCCCATAGAATCTGCAAGACAATGAGGTAAGCAAACCACAAAGATTAGAAGAGAATGTGATGTGTGTGATCATGTGTCTTTGAATGAGCTCCAAGGTTACCTTTTTATATAGTTCAATGGAGAAGTGGTGCCATGAGAGTTAATGTGACCCTTTAATTTGTAAATTGGGTTTGATGAGAAACCTTATTTTGCTCATAACATATTAGTAAAAATTGTTTTAAATATATATTTACCAAATTCTTTGATGATGCTTTTCCCTAATAAAGTTGTCATACCAAGGAGGAATGCCAAGAACACTTTTAACCAATATTAATTCTCTTAGTGGCAAGATGATTTCTCCTTGGGTTCCCATGGGGAAATTCCTCCCATAGTTGCCCCAATTTGAACATTTTCGAGGCCTTCTTGTGCCACCCCAATGGCCTCATGGATCTGTCTACCTTCCAGGAACCCAAATTGTTCTTTTGATATAGCTTTTTCACAGGATTGGCTTAAGTTTTCTTGCAAGGATCTTGGACATGACCTTGTAGACACAATTACATAAAGAGATATGATGAACGTATTCAGAGGAGGACATATTATGAACTCTGGGAATAAGGGCTATGAGGGTGGTATTAAAAGTCACAAAGACTCTGCCTTCTCTTTTAGATTCATTTACCACTTCCAACAAATATTTACCAATAATATCCAAAAACCCCTAAAAAACTCTACCCCGCACCCATCAGGACCTCGATTTTCATCTTTCTGAAAGCTGGACAATATAGCTTCAACTCCTCTTTAGAGACCTCCTCGACCAATTCTCTATTATCTTCATCTTCTATAGATATGGGAAAAAGTTTTGCTACCCTGATGACTTCAATGATACTGGCGCTTGCAGGCTCCTAAAACAAATTATGAAAATGGTCTCTTGCTAAGGAGGACAGGCCCTCAAAATTTGACAGCTCCCTTTCATCCCTTCCCTTCAAATTCCAAATTGTATTATCCATCTTCCTTCCCTTTGCTTATGCTTGGAAGAATTTTGTATTCTCGTCCCTTGCTTCAAGACATATGGCTCCACTTTTCAATCTCCATGAAGCCTCCTATGCCTCAAGAATGGCATTTCTTTGTATTCTAGTAGAACTAGAGCCTCCCTAGATTCTGAATTCAGGAATCCCCTAGCACCAGAATTAGAGACAACAAGAATCTCCCTCTCAATATCCACCATATCGTTCACTTCTTTTGTATGTTTTAAACTCAACCAGTCAATGGCCTTGCTCTTAACCCACTTTAAGCTTTCTTCAAATTGTTGAGCAATCGAAAGACCCTTTGGTGGACCATAGGGGATCCAACCATCTTTGATCATGTTGAAAAGCTCTTCTCTTTTATCCATGAAGAGTTTAATTTAAAAGGGTTTCCATGCTTAGGCCCATGATCTTTAATCTCCAACGAAATAGCAGAGTGATCAGATTTTCCCCCTAGATCAAACACATTGATGAAAGATATTGAAATGCTCAACCAAAGCACCAACAACCAAAAATTTGTCAATCCTCTTTGTTATTTGCTCCTCCCCTATACGATGATTTCTCCATGGGGTCTTGAGCTTAACAGGCTCAATATCTAGCGAAATTTGTAGCTTCTATTTTGCATAGAAAATTCTCTTAGAGATTCTCAATTTTGGCTCTAGGTCCCCAATGCTCGGCGACACCCATGGAAAAATTTATATCCCCCCCAAGGATCAAACTTATTAACTTCCAACATCTTTAAACCAAAAAAAAAATTCCAAAAATACTCTTCCTTCACAAGGACCATAAAGGTTTAAGCAAATTAAGTGAGCTGGGAGCTCCCAACTCCAAGGAAAAAACTTCAATCCCCAAACTTGAGCATATACTCCATACATTTTGAACAAGGATTTTACAAGGTATCCACCCAACCATAATTCCCCCAGATCATCCACGAGCATCCAAGGCAGTGAACCACCATCCTCTAAACAATTATTCCAACAGAGAAGAGACAGCTTGACCATGTCCCAAGGTTTCTTGGAGAAAAACGATATCTGAATTTTGTACCTTAACCAACTTCTTTAATGCATGATTTTTGGAGGAATTTGCCAAACCTCAACAATTGAAGGATAAAACATTCATTATGAGACCACTCCTTGTGTGTTCACAACTCTAAGCACGTAGTGATTGATAACTATCTACCAATGACCATCTCCTCTTCGGCCTTTTCTTTAGCTTTGGATAGGGTTGATTTCCTACCACGAGATTTGGTTGAACCCAGGAAGGAGAGGAAAATTTATCTAAGATCACCAAACTGGCCATCAACAAGAGGAAATATTTGCCTAGATCTTAGGTTCTATAGTATCTCTCCACCCTCATGATCTCTAGAACACCCAAAAAGGGTAGAGGATTTCAGAGAGGGAAGAGAAATTTGTGGGGAGGGACCAAACAATTGAATTGAGAAGAATGACCACTAGATACAAGATGCATGGTTTCAGACTCTAAACCCCCAGAAGAAAAACCCCAATCATTTTCCAAAACCGAAAAGGAATTTGTAAGTATAGTAACAAAAGGAAGGGGCAAAAGATAACTTGGAGAAGGCAAGGCCAAAGCAGTCCTATCTTGAGGTGCCTGAGGAGACTATCTGACATCCACAACCTCCTCATGAGGGTGAGACCCCTCGCTTGACATTTCTTGCACAAATCATCATCCATATTTGCATCCTCCACTGAACCACCACGTCCATCCTTTGAACCAATTCCCAATGCTAACATGGAATCAACTTTCATTATTTTCCCGATCTCACCCTACACCGAACCTTTCTTGAAGGGAAGAGAACAATGACTTGCAATATGGCCATATTCATGACACCGTTTTCGACGGAACGATATACCTTCATCGTCGAGCACTTGAAACCACTCAACTCCCCTACCAATGTTAATTGTTTGATACAATGTGTTGTGGAAGTCCAAAGACACTAGAATTCTTACCATTGACAAATCCCTTGTCTCTTTGAAAGAGTAATTTGTTTGAAGAAAATTCCCAATGGTACTGCGAAGGTGTTTGAAGCTCTTATCATTCCACATGTGCGCTGAGAGGCTAGGAAACCAAACCTAGATGGGGACAAAATCTAGCCTCTCTTAGTTGGAATCAGAAAGTGGAATAGACACAACTTGCAAAAAGTGGACTCCAGAATTAAAAAATGATTAGTGTGGAATTAATGGAATAGACACAACTTGCAATGAGGGAAACCTCCTCATGTAAATCGTAGGATAACATTATCTAATCATCATCCATTTGTTGTTGTTGTTTTTTTTTTTTTTTTAAATTCTTTTCTTGTTATTTATTAAATCTTTTTTTGGGGGGGGGGGGGGGCGATTGAACCTTTTGAGAGATTTCGACCACAGTCCACTCTTGAAGGGTTTCTAGGCCAAGTTTTCAACCCCTTTCCCCGCTAACTAGGGACTTAGTTGCCATGGATTTACCCTGTTTCATTTTAACATCATCACCCAAACTCATCCTGTATGGAGCAAGTTTTTTTTTCACTTTTTAAAACGTATTTCTTGGTTGGCTTATGTTTGGGGGTCAAGGAGTCCTTTATTGGCGAATGCAAAGCCTTCCTCCCCTCCACCTTCCTTTTCCTATTCTTCCCCATTTGGCAACCCTAATCCTTGCACATCACCATTCCCAACCACCACAAACGAGTTAAAAACGCTGCTTGTGGCTAGCAGAAACTCATCCACCACCTTTTCATTAGACGAGATTTTTCCTCATTCCACTACATGCACTCCCCCTACCACTACTTAGAAAGGTATAGACCTTGCCACCCACCCCCAAAAATGTTACAGGGTTTATAAACCCTCCTTCCTTAAATCTCCCCAAAGAAACTTATAGAGGAGGAAAACCAAATCCAATAGGGAACAATGATTCCAAAAAATTAGTGCTCATTAACGTCACCTCAACCAAATAACCTCCATTTGCTTTTGGAGGAATAAAAACCTAAGTTACTAGAGTTAGTGGGGGAGGAATGTTCAAGAAACTAACATCCTGACGGCTAGCCACTTTTCTCGGAAATGAACTCACCACTGAGGAAAACCCTCTTGTAGTTACCATAACCTCATTTGGGTAATTTCTACCCCAGGAGAGAAAGCCCTTGATTGCTTAAACTCCTCATCAGAGAGAAATTTTCATTTGCCTAGGGCTCCTTGAGAAATTCACTCCAACTTTTCATACCGTCACACCCCTTACCATATAATCAATAACGCCTCCAATGCGCAAACAAAAATCTCCATCCAAACCCTCATCAAACCCTACACCTCATAACAAGATTGCCATGTTCCCTTCTATGCCATCAGTAGATATTAATATCGTGAAGCATGTTCAATTAAAAAAATTAATATAATATTTTCCTTTTGTTTAAATTAAAATAAATCAATATGTTCACATTTCTATAAATAGACGTATCATACTTACAGACAAATCATTTAAAATAATTTAAATATTAATCACCTATTTTTTTTTGTAAGACAACATTCTATTCATTCAGAAAAAAGATATACATCCGATACTTCAAAACGCATGTGGTCTCACCCCGACTGGGTTTCTTGACCAAAGTTTGCATAAGGTGCCAAAAATACAAAAAAGATGCCAATAACTATGTCCCCAAACAAGAGGGCCATAGGCTCCAATAGACAAACAAAACATAAAGAAAACTAGAGGACATACTAGTCGTTTGAGGTGACAGAAGTTGGGTTATCTGGAGAAGATCCTAGAGGAGATAGAGGACGGAAGTTGCACTGAACGCGCCCTTCGAAGTGTGTCATCCAATTCTCAAACTTTTTCCACTTTCTCCGCTAGATGGTTTTGTCCCAGCGAGACTACCACCACTCGCTCCCTGACCTGACATTGGAAGTAATGCATGTGATCCAATGTTGCCATCAGCTTGTCGTGTTTTTCCAATTAATACATTATGCTGCATCTGTGGTGGGCACCAGTATTGCAGCAATGATGCTGCAACTCCCGGGACTCCCTTCTTGACTTTTATCAACCCGGTAGTTCGTAACAAACTTGGAGGCGACGGTGTTGTATGCACAAGTAGTAGCTCTTACTGTAGGCTGTCATTTGATCAGCTGGCACAAGTTCACTAGGAGCTCAAGCCAACTTCTATGAGTTCTCAGAAGAAGCTTTTAATTGTGATGAAAAAAAGCTAACTCAAAAGAGGCTATTCTACTTGCAAAAAGAGGATGAAAGCTGAGAGGAAATGCAAACCCTAGCAAACCCTAGTTTTACCCACTAACCCTACTTTTGCAAGAAAAAGAGATGAAACTACTGAAATGGATGCCATGGACTATTGTCAAGGTAAAATGCATGTACTTAAGCTGCTTCTGAAGGAAAATGTGGAAGAACCATCTTTTTGTACTTTCAAGCAATTTTATGCAGAATTATTGTGTTTGTGTTTAAATTATTGTCACTGTGCAGAGGTTTGGTGGCGACGGGGATGGAGTTGGCTGTTGCAGATGATGAGGAAGGTGTGGAGAGGACCTGAGGAGGAAAAATGGTGAGAAAAAGGAAATGAAGGTTGGATGAGGGTGTTAGAGGGTCTAGGAATCTGTCAATGAAGATCACACATGAAGGATATCGCTGGATTGGTTCAAAGGATAAGAAAGCGATTTTGCACAAAAACGTAGAAATTAGGGCTGTTTGGGAAAATGTGGCGAATGGGTAGAGAAAACCTTGAGATATGGACTGGAGCAGGTTGGTTGATGAAAGGATGATAAGCTGGGATGGTATTTAAGTGAGTTGTACACCTGCTTCTAAAAATTGATTTAAGGAGAATTAAAAAAACAGAGTCCTACCTATTTTAACCTAATGCTACCCTAAAAACCAAAAAAGTGTTGAACAGAATTTTATGGACAGGAAATGATGCAAGAAAACCATGGAAATTGAACAAGAATGCATCTAATCATGCAAATACAACTAATATTAATTTCTCCAACTCGAAATCTCTCACTAGCAATTGCATTGGAAAACAAAAACAGTGTTTTGGTGGCAGTAAGAGTGCCTTGGTCTCAATTCATGGTCCCACAGAGGGAGAAAGGAGATCAAGGCCTGCTTGGTGGCCTTTTTGTGAATCTTCTTCTATTATTGCAGCAAACTATCTAATTAATCTTGAAACTAAAACAACTATTCTAATCATCAAAAACAACCTAAGCAACAAAGCAAGATTTAATTTAAACAGCAGAAATTATTTCATGAATGCAAGAAAAACACATATAAATACAAGGAAGTATTGGGCACTTGGGTTGGGTCCAACCCCAAGAGCTATCGCCCCCTTAGAAAGATCAGTTCTGGTTCAAGGCTGAATTCATCTTCATTGATCAAAAAATAATAGTCATATCACAAAACTATCTACAGAAAGAACTCAAAAATGAGCTGAATGCAGAGCTTCACTAAAGTGCGAAAATAGACTGTTCAATAGCTAACCCACTGAGGCCTAAGGCTTTCTTGTTTATACAGGTTGGGGACTCCCAATAGTGCTACTAAACTTTAGGAACTCGGCTGCCAAAACTGGCAGATACCAACAACTTCACTAGACTTGCTTGGCTGCCCTTGTGATCATCGATGTGGTGGCCTTTGAACTCCAAGCTGCTGGTGGAGAACTTGAGGAAGGGGTCATCAATGCAAGAGACACCCTTCCTATAAGTCCTCAGCTTGGTTTCTTCGAGTTTTGGTTGTCAATCTGCTCATAAATGCCTGGTCTTGGTCCAAAAATGTCCAAAAATCTGCAATAAACACTCATTAGACTTTGTGGTAAAGTGACTATCCCCATTCACTCAATTAACATAAGTATACTCAAAAACATGCACAAAACTATGGAGAATGGTGGATTAAATGGAAATAATAGGCAAAATGAGCCCATATAGTTACCCATTTTTGGGGCTCATCATCACCCCCCTGTGGAATGGGTTGCTCATCCTCTGAGCAACTAATCCAGTTCTTCATCTTTGATGGCCTTAACAGCGTCCCTGACATTCCACGCTTTTGAGGTGATGTCTTCTTCCTTGTCATGAAATCATGCCTTTCTGTCTACCTCCTCCCATTGCCTGTGTTCTTCTTCCTCCTTAACCCCTTCTAGTAGTCCTAAGAGTAGTGGAGGACTGAACTTGAGGCCAATCCAGTTGGCTTTCAGGTTTTGCATTGATTGTTTGTAAAGGGGCACTCTTGCCAAAGCCTCCCTTATTTTGGTTGGGGAGTAATACTTCCTGATTTTCAAGCTATAGGATAGTGTATTCCATCTCCTCATACAAGCATGAAGGCAATCATCACCAAATAGTCTTTCCATATCTTCAAAATGGGCGATAGCTTGCGCTTGCCTTTCGACATTATCCGGGAGAAATTGAGGGTTGTTGGCAAGGTGTTGATGAGCATATATTAGAGCTGAGGGGTCTTCTGGTTCTGCCTTGATTAGCAAGGGCTCATTTAGTTCTTTGGCCATGATCTGTTGAACTTCCACTGCTTGCTTTTCCTCATGGCTCATCCAGAAAGCCATAGCCATGAGCTGGACATCTCCTAATGCAGCATTGGGGTCCCAACAGTTCATATTAGGGAGTGCCATATTATGTAAGTAAAACTCTACTAATTTGGCCTTGTCCTCAGCCGAACTAGTAGCACACAGATGCATAAACTGACCATAATGTTGGAAAGGGATTGTGCCCCTTTGGGCCAATGTTTTGATTTGAAACTTGAGCCATTTTTCTTTAAGATACAATGCATAAGATCTGGCCGGTTGTCTATATTGCAAGGCTTCCATTGCCCAGCTGGCCAGGCTTCTATCTCTTGCAACTGTTGTTTCAGCATTAGTATTTCAGCTGCTACCTGAGACTCCCTCTCTTGCTGCTGCTTTATCCTCATTTCAACATCAGTCTGTGTCTCTTCCCTTGGCTGTTGTTCCTCTACTGTTTCCTGACCTGCTAGGGGACCTTCTTGTAGTTGCTGCTCTTCAGAAATTTGTGTTATGTCTGCCCTTTGAGTTTTTTGTTGCTGTAACTTCTTTTTTAGCAGTGCATTTTCCTCCTGTAGCTCGGCTTTTTTAATGCTTTCAGTGTGTCTCAACATTGCTAACTCCCTTCTTAATTCTTTCAGCTGTTCTTCCATGTGGCCTATATCTGCAACTCCCTTGGATTTAGCGTGTGTTCTAATTCTTTCTTGTTCTAATTCAAAGAAAAGAGGTATAGCGAATTTCTGTGGGATGATCTTCCCACCATCTAGCAAGTTGTAATATGAGCCCAAATTAGGCTGAGGGCTTGGTTCAGGTATCTCCTCGGCCTTATCTTCTTCTTGTGACTGTTTTGCTGCCTCTTCTTCCAATTTTTCAGTATATTTTATTTCCTTTTTGTTTTGCTGGAGTGCTTAATGCGGCCAGCATAGTCGTTGCCTCTTTTGCCAAGGTTTTAGGGGATGTTTCTTCCTGCTGCTGCTCCCCTTCATCTTCTGTTGTCTTTTTCGTGCTGCTTTTTCTGGCAATGGCTTCTCTTTTTCTCTCTGGGTTCCTGTCTTGCTTGTGGTAGTCCTCTTTTGGACTTTCTTAGGCTTTTTCTTCTCACTTTCCGTTCTTTTCCTTTTCTCTGTCTTCGGGGTGGTCTTCTTTTCTGCTGTGCGTTTTTCAAGTTTCTCTTCTGCTTCCTGTTCCTCTTCTGTTTCCTACTCTTCCTCTATTTGAATGTGGTGTCTCCTCATGCACTTCTTCCTTAATTTCCTCTTCCTCTTCCTCCTCCTCGCTGCCAGATGGGTTGATATCCTCAGTCAAAGTTTTGATGTCATCATCTCTGGACATATTTCTGAAAATGTCCCAAGCTATGGGAATGGTATACGTTTGTAAGACATCTTCTACCAACAGTTTGATGAGCCCATAGTGGTCCAACTGGTCTGGGACTCCTACATTTAGCTTGGTACTACATTCTATTAAAGCCTGGAGGAGGAGATATGGGAGACTCGGCTTTTTAATTAGAGGCAGGTCCATCCCATACCTCAATTCATGTAGTATCCTGAAGTGATAACCATAAGTTATGCTGAACCTTTCCTCACAAGTGATATATTTCATTATTTGGTAGCTGACTTCATTCCATGGAGGAGGTAAGCTTGTCCTTCTAACCCCATTTTTATCTTCTACAGGATCCTCCCCGGGTTGAAAAAATGTCTTCTTGGCCACCTGTCCCAATGCTTTTTCCTCCTTGCTCCAAGGGAGCCCAGGTGGAAGGCCTGTGATTCCACTGATAAAATCAGGGGTGAGTTCTAGGGACAGACCCCTAAAATTGACTGTGGCATGGTTTTTGAATGGGGTTGTAAGGCCATTAGAAATTCTTCAGTTACCTCATCATCATATCAATGCATCCTTTCAAAGAATATCATCCAATTTGCCCTAGTGAAGAGGGCCACCACCTCAGGGTGCTCATGTAATTGGTTGGAGTTCAAGGGCTCTTTCTTCATAAACCCTCCTGGCATGGTGCTGAGTGGTTTCTGACGTGCTTCAGTGAGGAGAAAAACAACGATTTCAAAAATTAAAGATAGAGGGACAACTAGGTTTTGTTTTTTTCTCTGAACTGTAGGAGGAATTTAATTGTGCTCCTCACAACACCAAATTGCAATATTTCCCTTGTTTCCACTGCTCTTTCCCCAAATTTGATTTTCTGCTTGTGGAGAGAAAATATATATATTTTTTGACAAAACAAAAGATAAATAACACAGGTTTTTTCAGAGAAATAGACAGCTATGCAACTTCGATTTTTTTCACACAGGTTGGTTTCTACGATTGCAAGTGTTTTCTTTATAGCAGAATGTGAAAAAGAAGAAGATAGACTTCGAATGTAGAGAAGAAAACAGAGACTGTGTAGAACTCAGGGAAAATATGCAGGCAGACTTTTAAACTTCATTCTCCTTTCTTACAATCCAATTCTGTGTTTTTAATCCACCACCTTATACAAATACGTCCTATGCTGGGAGGTTCCTCGAGCCTACCTCGTTTTGAGCTTGAATTCTGGTAAAAATCTCGGGTTTTCCTTCTGCTGGCTGTTCTCTATCTTTCCTGTATAAGTTTTGTTGTAGAAATTATCCGGCTTCCTGTAGAATGCAGCAGGGTTCCTGTAGAGCCCAATAGGCAAGAGGGTTTCAAAAAAATAACAGAAAACTAGCAGAGGACGACTGGTTTGCTGCTCTGAAGGTGGTAGACGAACGCTGCAGTCGAGAGCTTCATAACAAGCAAATGAACCAAGAGGGTGGTGGAGGCTTGGAGTGCATTGTACTTAACTGTTGGCGTAACCAGCGGCGGGGAGATGAGGTGGCCAGATGGGTACACTATCCCAATGTTGCACGAAGCGGGAGCGAAGCGGAAGCGTTTTTTGGAAGCGGGGACGCCGAAGCGTCATTTTCCAAAAATCTAGGAAGCGAAGCGTCCGTGGAAGCGTCTGCTATATATATATATTTTTAATATTTTTTTGCATTTATACTCAAAACAAACATCCCAAATACCAAATTAATTGTAGAAAACATGAAAACATGCATATTTTTGCATAAATCAAGATAGATATAACATCCATTGTACATTAATGATTAATTATTCGAGCATCAACCATCTAGAATCTAGATTCTTCTCCTCTTGTCTAGCCTTTGCCTCTACCTCGATTATCTAGGGATATTAGTCAACATTTCCCAATTTTGATCAAACTACCTAATTCAATACTTAAGTTATGGTAGAAAAAGCTTAACATGCTTGGTCGATGATTTTGACTTGATTAATAGGTAATTTTTTGCTAAGGGCGTGACAAAGGAGTTCAACAATTAACACCACCAACACTAGGTTACATATAGGGCTTGGTGCTCTTGATTAAATGATAATCGCATACTTTCATACTTGATATAATCTAATGAAATGCCACAATCCCATTGACCCTGAATTCTTGAAAACTGTTAAGTCTGCTGAATTTTGAATAGAATATGAAATTCTATTTTCTCCATATGAAGTCCAATGAGGCTGGAACCACTCTCAAACATCCTGAGTCGTTTCATGGTAATGTTAAAAATTTAAGTAAAAGGATGAAATATTTTTCATTTTCATCCTTTTACTTTAAGAATTTTACATTACCATGAGGGAGATTTTGCTATATTTATATATATTTTTTTGCCTTCATTCGTCACCCTAACCCAAGGTGGACCCACCCCAACAAACAAACTCACCTAAAATTTAAAAAAAATTGAAAAAAAAAACGATTTTCTAAACGCTTTTCCATAAGCTTTTCTGGAAGCGTATGGAAGCGTCCGGGAAGCGTCCAGGAAGTGTCCAGGAAGCGTACACTTCCTCCTCCGAAGCGCCATGCTTCCGACACCCGAAGCGCTGTAAGAAGCGCGCTTCGGCGCTTCGGAAGCGACGCTTCCGTACAACGCTTCCAAATTTCCAGGAAGCGTCTAAAATGCCGAAGCGGCGCTTCCGAATTCAGAAGCGCCGCTTCCGGCCAAGCTTCCTAGGCGCTTCCGTACGGGACGCGCTTCGGGGCTTGGATCCGGGGGGGGGGGCTTCGTGCAACACTGCACTATCCCCATCCGGACCGTTAGCCTGATGCCAGTGTCATTATAGTTCCTCGCCCCTTGATCACTATCACCTCCCTTACTCTCGTTATCCGCCACCACCATTACCAGTTTCAAATGCCTTCTTCCCAAGCTGACATGCCACACGAGCTGGTTGCGTATCTAATCAGTAGTTTGAATTTAGACGTGGCTCAATTGAATTTTGCGAAGGGGTGTGAACTGAACGAGGGTGGCCAGTTAGTTGGCCACCGATTCCACGTAATTGACCATTCCCACAGTTCATGCAGTTTTGAAATATTATTCATGCAATCGATGAATAGGTTTAGGCACTTACCTGCTCAGTCGCTGGTGTGTTATGCATATTTCAGATTTTGGCACTTCGTTTTCTTGTTGATGTTGCTGCTTGCGCTTTGCATGCTTGGCCTTGGTTTTTTCGATGATCTTCTGTTCAAACATTGCTCTTCATACATCCTGCTGTGCTAACCCTGTATCTGCAGTATGTTTTTCAAAGGGATCAGCTGCTACAGGAATCTTGTAGGATTTCTTGTAGCTGCTTCTCTTCTTGAAATTCAAGCTAATATGTGAGCAGGGCTAAAACTGCTGAAGAAGGTATCGACTGAGAAGAAATCACAGCTGGAGGTAATTAGGTAGGGATGAGTGAAACTGCTGCTACCTTGATTTGTTATTTTTTCTTTTTGCTGTGTGGTTGTAGGATGACAGAAACAGACTAGCTGTATGTGGCTGTGGAGGGACAAAAACGAGTGGAGATGTAGGTGTATAGGGATGGAATGGCGAAATGGGAAGATAAATGGTGGTAAAGAGGTTCACAGGGCTCCTAGACGAATTCCCAACCCTCGTGTTTTATTTTAAAATGGAGTTTGGCCTTTTTGTAATGGATCCTCCTATAGAAAACACAAAGTTTCTTGTAGGATGCGGAATTCCAGAAAAAATCAGGCCAAAAACTTGGGAAAGGATAGCAGTGATGGGGTAATGGACTGTGAAGGGTGCATGCAGCCTGTCATGTCTTTTCTTATTGTGCAACCGTCCTGTAATGACCTTCCTGCAAACTTGCAATTTATTCAAAAGAAGTTAGGTTTTTTCTTTTTTCTTTCTTTATTTTTTTCTCTTTTTTTCTTTTTGAGATAGTTGGGGCACCTCTAGGAGGTTTTCACCCTCACTGCCTGCCCTGGGCGCCTCCAAAAGGTTTTCACCCAGGGATCTTTTATTCCATTTTCTTTTTTCTGTTTTTTCTGGTTTTTTGTTTTTTGTTTTTTGTTTTTTGTTTTGTTTTGTTTTGTTTTGTTTTTTTTTGTTTTGTTTTTGTTTTTGTTTTTGTTGTTTTTTTTTTTTTTTTTTTTTTTTTTTTTTTTTTTTTTTTTTTTTTTTTTTTTTTTTTTTT
>APFE031316028.1:24131-43613 GCA_000404065.3 Pinus taeda | reverse complement strand
CTAATTCGAGCGAGGAACTACAATGAAAAATCTATATCTAAATATATCACCAAAAATGCATTGGTTAAGGGTCGCAAGATGTCTTTCATCCATCTCATGAAGGTTGCAGGGGCATTCGTCAACCTGAAAGGCATGACCAACCATTTTAAAAGTCCCTCCTTAGGTTTGAAGGCAGTCTTCCACACATCGGAGGGTTTGAGAGGTACCTGGTGATAATAAGAATTCAAGTCAATCTTGCTAAAATATGTTCCCCCGTTGAGCTGGTCTAGGAGGTCATCAATCCATGGGATTGGGTACCTATTCCGGACAGTGATCTTGTTCATCACCCGATAGTCAATACAAAGTCTCCAAGTCCTGTCCTTCTTTTGTATCGACACAATCGGGCTCCCACAGGGTGATGAGCTTGGCCTGATGTACCCTTTCTACAACATCTCCTGAATCTACCTCTTGATCTCATCATTCTCCATAACACAACGTCAATAGATTGGTCCATTGGGTAGCAGTGTTCCCAGGATCAGATTGATGGAGTGCTTGACTTGACAGTGCAGAGTTGAGGCAAAAATATCCCTGTAATCCTCCACGACCTTGTCCATCTGCTGCTTCTGTGTGAAGGAGCCCTGTTTGGAAGCCGTGGCCACAACCTTCTTCTTGCCTTGAGGGTGAATCATAAGGAAAACAAATTTCATGGTCTAGTAAATGATCTTACTGCATTGCTTTGTAGTGGACAAAGAGATGGTGGTAAGCGGGTCTACCTTCGGTACCCTGTACAACTTATTGTCCAAAGTAATAATCACAGAGTGAGGTCTAGACACATATACAACATGCCTCTTCCATAAG
Source organism: Pinus taeda (assembly GCA_000404065.3). Taxonomy (NCBI): domain Eukaryota; kingdom Viridiplantae; phylum Streptophyta; class Pinopsida; order Pinales; family Pinaceae; genus Pinus; species Pinus taeda. Next base: position 42,776 of record APFE031316028.1, on the reverse strand, counting down.
TATGGTTGTCCTAATAATACATCAAAAACTTCAAGAGGAGAAACATCACACAGTACCTCATCCGTGAAGGGCTAGATGTTGTAGGGAAGGTAACACTGTTGGTTGACGCGAAGATCTCATCCTTGGTGAAGCCACCCGATGGTGTACGGATGTGGATGTGCTGTCATCAATAGCCCAAACCGCTTCATGACCTGTATTGAAATAATGTTATTTTGGCTCCCGCTATCAATAATGAACTGCATCATAGAACCTTTCACCCACATCTGTGAGTGGAAGAGGCGTTCCCCCTCCTCTCGATCTTCCGGCTCATTCTTTTGGATCTTGGTGGTGGTCATGGTGGTACTAGGCTCTGCGTTAATGATGTGATTCCCTTTGTCATTCCCCTTGCCAGTTTTGAATCAAAGTCGAAACATGCGTCTGATTCGAAAGCCTTTAGCTAGGCCACCAGTGACTACTTGGCCCGACACTCACTTGTGTTGTGAGTGGAGCTCTTATGGAACTCACACCATTTTCCCGTGTTCTTCTTTTTCTTCGTGGTGTTGTTCTTTGCTTGCAGCTTCAACAGGTTGTATTGGGTTTCCCTGCCTTAACTTTGGCCTTTTCTCTGTGGTTTGGGGGTGCCTTTTCCTTGCTTCAGATTCGTAGATCCAAAGTATCACTTATTCTATTTAAACTTCTACTCAATCTTGAAAGCGTATTGGTATGTCGTGCCGAGCCAGGAGATGTCCAGGAACTCCATCTCATCCTGGATGTACTTGTGTAGATAGTCGCGGTACTTGAGTACCAAATACCGCTTAAAATCCTTGATACCCAACTTCGTGCAGAGGGCATGGAAAACGTTTATGAACTCTGGCACATCTTGAGCCCTTCCCTGTCGTAGCGTGGTCCACTTTATGTATTTATTTTCATAGCTCCCGATAAGGTAATATTGTTCCTTGATGGTGTCTTAGAAATAATGAGGATTCCCTCTCGTCCTTTTATTCAAAGTAGGTTTCCCACCAGTCCTTGACGTGCGGGGTGGCTTTGAGAATTGCAAAAGTAATATTTTCTCGATTGGAAAAGTCATGAACTGAAAAATATCCTTGCAATAGATTCAACCATTTATCTATGACATCTACATCTATTTGTGCCTCAAATATGGGAATATCAAAGTTAAATTGTACCTTAAAAGGAGTGGTGCCTCCAGAGTGGCTGAAGCTGTGTCACCTATGGGTAGTCGTTGAAGGATCTGGGCAAAGTTATCCATCATAGCGTTCCTCTGTCGCTTGAGGGATTCCTCGAGCAATATGTTGAAAAGATCTTGTGCTCCCTTGTCTTTCTTTTCTTTTGCCATGGGAGGTCGTCGGGGTTTGCGAGGCTGGTCTTGCAAAGTTTCAACCAGAACAAGCCCTAACTCCTTATGTCCTGACCTTTTTGGGGACATGCAAAGAAAAATAGAGAAAGAGAAAACTGCTTTGATACCACTGATTCAAACTTAAACAAGAGTGCAACATATATTACAAATATAACCATAAATAAAGAAATGCAACAAAAATAACACTTCATTTCATTAATATCAAAATACTGAAATATGCTTACAAATAGAATGGAAATAAACTAGCTCTGGCGATGGTAGCTCATTTTTGAGAAGAGACGTGGCGGCTACATGCCTCTGAATTGTGTTACAATGAGGCTCAACAACCTATTTATGATTGAGAAACAATGGAAAACCCTAAAAATCAAAAACCTAACCCTAGGAGATGAAGCACCAAAACAGTGGGCCCCGTTTGGGTAAATTGGTACATCAACTTCTTGGGGCTGTAACTTTGGCATACAATCTCCGTTTGGCTATCATAATGCCTCGTTTCGAAGATATCAAAGAGGAGGCCGAAAATAAACTAGTGAATAAATTTTGGGACTTTTTTGGTCTCTCTTTCTTCCCTAAAAACATCATTTAGGGCCTCAAAACAACTTTGGAAGTTCAAGACTCAAAAAATTGCCAAATATAGTAAACTGTGCTACAATTAAGGAAATCGACAAACTGAAAGAGATAGTGTTGGGGGTCCAATTGGAATAGGCAGGTGGCCACCAATATCCACCTGGATCAGTTCTGGACCAAGAAAAGGTTTGTTTACCTAGTCCAAACCCCACTTGTAGGAAAGGTGTTACATAACATTTTGTCACTGTCCCTGTACTCCCCATCCACGATCCTAGAGGACCTCTACAATGTACCATACATGCTTTACCATCATGAAGAAAATCCCATTGTGTCCCTCTTCATGAGTAGAACAATTCCCTTTTGCATCATTTCCCAAAAATCTTTGGTTTATCCCAGTTTACAAGACTGATGCTAATGACCTGTGTCCTCCTTGCGCTGATTTGTAGGGTTTACAATTGTCCCTAGTGCCGATCGGATCGACTGAGCCCTTTCTCAATCACATCGATCCTCTTTTGGAAAGTTTTTTAAATATGGAGCCGAAGATTCCATCTCTAGAAGCTTTGTAACGAAAGTCTGGTAAATGGTTAGGACGGATGGAGTCGACGAGGTCAATTTGGGATCCTTTCCCCTATTAGTATGGAACTAATCCAAGAGATAAGGCCTTCTCCCATGAGAAGAGGAACAATCTCCCCTCCATCCTAGCTATATAAACCTCTCTTTTTCCCAAGCACAAGTTAGCTTTTAGTCCTAATTAAGTTATGGCTGAGGTTTTGATTTTGGAGTAGTCAGCAAGCTACCCGTAGTTTGTAGCTTTCTAGTCTGTGTTTAAGGGAGAATTGTGAGTTTGGTTTGGTGTGAAGACTAAAGGGAAGAGCCTTGATACTACCATTGTCAAGGCTATCCATGAGATGCTAGCAGAAGTGTGGGAACTCGGATATGTCGGAGGAGAACAACAACGTCAAGACATCGGTTATAATATCTTCTTGAACAAATATAGATGCAACTATCGATTGATTTCCTACATGAAATGCGATCTCACATATTTATGGCTTAATGTTTCTTGAACTATTAAGTAGGCTGAATACAATATTGTATGCTATTACATTTGTTGTTTGTTGTTGTTTGCTTGTTTTAGGTGTGCGAAGGAAGGAAACAAAAGATAGCAGGAGCATGGAAACAAAATAATCACCAAGTAGAATAGAGTTCTAACAAGTAGGGACTCTTAATTGATTCTAGCCTAAGGAAATCTTCCATAGATTGTTTGTCTGTGACTAGAGCCACTCTCTCGGGCTAGAGGAATTGTTTGTGTCTGCACTTAGAATTTACTTGCATCACAAATTGGCGACTCTGCTAGGGAACCAATCCTTCTGTTTGATTGATTGTAATTTCATGGTATTGTGTGAACTTTTTTAGTATTGCCATTTCCCTCTAATGTTCTATTCTTTGCCTGGTTTACTGCTCTGAGTGAAATTTACAGTAGCAAGTCTAGTTTTTACCTGAAGAAATTTTTATTTTCTCCTTCGAATCCTCAGCCAACGCGGTTTTTTCTAAAACAATTGCGTCGATCGGATTGAGTTTCACCAAAATAGTCTCGCCGACCCCCCTTTGGCGCTTGTGGTCAGTTAGGTAATCCTGCCGATGCCTATAGGTGGATATTAGGGCTTGTCCTAGATCTCAACCAATGTGTCTTGCTCTCTTGATTTATGCCTCTTAGCTTGTTTTAGGCTACTTCTCCCTGTTTGGAAAGCTTGATTTGGCTTGGTTTATGTGCTTATTGGTTTACCTTATTTTGCTTGATTTCTTGAGTCTTTAGATGGTTCATGGCTCTAGGACATCTAGCTTGTCATCCATCCCAATGATTGTGAACTTAGTGAGTCAAGTAGTTGATGAATTTACTCGTTTCATTTCGTTTGTAGTCCTCTTATTACTTTGATCTCCATATTTCAAGATTGAAAAGTTTTGTTTGATTGTTTAAACGCCTCTTTTCCGGCATAGATCACGTTGCTTGTCTTGTTTTTGGTAGAGTCATTGTGTCATTAGTTTGGAAGAAGTTATTTTTGTGTCTTTTCATCTGCTTCAGGATTGATTGTCTCGAAAACTTTTTCATTGAAGTGTTTTACAAAAAAATCATTTTGTCGTTTCATGAAAAGTACACAATTCTAGTTTGCTGCATCAATGTGTTATGTTAGTTAGCATCATTGAAGACTAGAGTTTCAATTGCATTTGAAAAGAAAAAGAATTATCTTTACCTTTTGGAAGGATTGCTTGAAGTGCACTTGTTAGGAAAATAGGAATTGGGAAGGGTTTTTCATTATTTTGTTTTCAAATGTAAAGTAGTGAAAAAATAATTTTTTTTTTAGTTTCTTGGTTGTTTGCATTTGATTGTGTTTTCTACCTTCTCTAGTGTAAACAATTCATCGAATTGAAAGAGTCTTGTCTCATTTAGCTGCATATAAGATTTTTCGAGTCACATTGCTAAGGCTCGAAAACCGAGACATAATTCAAGATAAACTTTAAAATGAACTCAATTAACCTAAGGCATAGTTGAAACCTAACGATCACATCTAGAAGGTCTAGGCTAGAGACATGTTCTGCTGTCTTTAAACCTAGTAGTTGTCGTTTGTTTCGGCACTATACAACCTCTAGTACGGATTTGTGCTCCCTGTACCGTCGAGTATATAAAGGGAGACCCCACTAGGCTACAATCCTTTATCAATAGGAAGTCAAGTCTGCTACCTTGTAAACGTGATACACAGAACACAACATTCAGGGAGATTGCCTACTCGTATTTCTCAGTTCGCCGAGAGGTATTCTGCAGTTCACAGTTACCTGGTAATCCTTTTTACCTAGATAATTCTGAGTAGTCATTTGATCTTTTTGACTCTTTAAGATTAAAATATCATTCGAGCACTTGTCCTTTCGAGCTCGCTTCAAATTGAAAGTGATAGAGTCACCTTTGCTTCTTTCTCGAATCTTAAAACATGAAAGAGCACCAATTTGTTTATGTGTCTTAAAAAATTGTTGCCCACGATCTCGTAACATCCCTATTAGTCTTCTCTAGCCCAAATCATGAGTATTCCTTTTAAAACACATTTAAAGCCTTGGAATTTATCTCTTTGTTCCTATTATTTGAGGCAAAGCCATCGTGGCTGAACTATCTGGTTCACCTAGTTCCTCTTCCTATCCTCCGTCTGAAAGATTGTCTAAGGAGCCATTTCCAGAATTACCACAGTCACTTGAGGACTAAGATGTTGAACTTGGAATTGTTCTGAGCATTAAACCTTTGTCATATTGTCCTCCACCCCCCTTATATATTAGGTCACCTTTTGATATTGGCCTGGAATCTCCGGATAATCCTATCCAGACTCCCGAGAGTCAGCCGACCCTTGACGATCAACTTGGACTAGTTGTTTATCCTCTGAATACTTTGTTCGACCTTGTTGTGATATCACGGCAACGTCCGTACAGTCCATATGATCAATCAGGTATTCCTTTTGAATTATCCCCTCGAACATCTTCGGTCATTCATCGTCGCTTGTTTCCACCCATGGAGCCCGAAGGTGAATTTCCAGTCTCCTCTCTGGGTCACTCGGAGGTTTCCACTCCACACATTGTTGAAGAGGAAGAAGATTAGTTTCCTCTAGAAGGTTTCCCCTACATGGGAAGCATTCCCATTAGTGTTTATCGAAAATTACCTCCTAATTATGTGACTTTAGCATAGTTGGTCTTAGGGACACCTAATGCCTCTTCGCTTTATCATAATCTTGTTTGGGTGTCTAGCGTGATGCCTACCACGGGTTCGTTCTTTCCAAATCTGACCCCCCAACAGACGTTGGTTTCTGCAGTTACTTCAGTCTCGGTGCAACCCACCGTTTCAAACCCTCTTGTCTCGTTAGTCCAAGTTACCCGTCTGGTGCAATCGACGGTCTCGAGTCCTGCCTCTGTCAGTCCTTCGATCCCTCCAATAAGTGCACAAGTTGTGCCACCACTTGGGGGGTAGCATTCGAATGTCTTTATGGTGTCGGGCACAACTAATGTGAGTAGCTCACATGCTCACACGGTTGGGGTGAACTAGCCTTCTTCTAGTGTTATTCAAAACCCTACTGGTCCTATTGGATCAAACAATGTCCAGTACCAACAGGTCCAAAATTCTGTTGGTTCGTTTGGGTCAAGCAATTTCCAGTATCAGCAGCCTTATGAGGCTTAGGTTTAATACCAATCTCCTTATGTTCCATATGGTTCCCAAGGAATGGTAAATCCACCTTACGTCCTTCAGCTTGGGCAGTACATTCAACCTGGTCCAACCACTGTTCCTGGTGGCTATAACCATATACAGTTTGGAAATTTTCAGGGTTTCAATCCGGGAACTGTCCAAGTACCCTTGCAGCTACAAGGACAACCTCTGCAACAACAAGGACAAACTTCATTGCAGTAAGGGCCATCCATGCAGCAATAGGGTCCGATGATGTAGCAGTAGAGACCACTGCAATAGCCGCAGGCCCAACCCTCGTAGCAGTTGCAATAAACCATGCAACCGCAAATACAATATGCTCAACAAACCTCACAACCTATGTCTTTGCAAGTCCAACCTATGCAGTCACAAGGATAGCTTTTGCAGCTGCAAGGTCAGCCCTCGCAGCAGCAAGGTCAACCTGGGCAAAAACAAACCTTATATACATATCAAACACGTCAACCTTTGCAAGGACAAGGTCAGCGTCAAGTCCTGCAACAATAGGCCCCAAGTACTCATGTCCAAGGGCAATAGGTTCAAAATCCTCTTGCCTAAGGACAACAGGTCCAAAATCCTTATGTCCAGGGCCAACAAGTTCAAAATTCATATGCCCATGAACAACAGGTGCAAAACCCATACGTCCAAGGTCAACTGGCTCAACAACCTTTTAACCCTTATGTTGCTTATCAACAACCTATGGCTGGACAGTTTCAAGGCTTTCAAGGTCAAAATCCACCCTACGGGTAAGGTAACCTATAGTGGGGGAAAAATCAAATGCCCTATGGACAAAACACTCCACTATGGGGACCAAATCCTTACAAACAGGGATGGGCTCCTCTAGTTGGACCCACTTATCGACCTCCAATGCCTTTCAATACTCAATTGTCATTCTTGGCTACACTAGAGTTTCCAGATGTGTCTCTACTCACGAATGATCCAATTCTTCATTTTCCCTATTGGCCTCCGGTCCCATCCAAGATCCTGAGTGATTGTACAAAGTTTGATGGGAAAGCTAAGGAAGATCCTCAAGTCCATGTGATGACATATCACCTCTAGTGCTCTTCGAATTCTTACATTGACAATTCTATTCGTCTCTGTCTTTTCCAACAAACTCTCACAGGTGCTGTAGCCAAGTGGTACATCGTGCTCCCTCAAAGTACTTATTATGACTTCAACCCTTTAGCCATGGATTTCCTCATGCACTTCCAATTTTTGGTTCATTATGAAACCGACACCTATTTGCTTACATCACTCAAGCAAAATACTACGACCCACATCTCTGATCACATCTAGGAATGGAGATGTAGGTGCCACCTAATCAAATTCGATATTGCTGATCAGTTATTGACCGAATGGTTTACAAAATCATTTGTCGCTCCAATTGCTCATGATATCGCTATGGGTGGATGCGTCACGGAGGAGCAAGCCATTGCTCGTGCCCGATACTTAAATATCGTTTACTCTCAGTTTGGCACTTTGCATGATTTATTACCCGATGCTCCGAGGCCATCATCTGATCCAATGTCATTGAAGTCATAGACTACACCTCCTGTTGATGGAGTAATTGGTTCAGTATCCCAGGCCCCTTCAAAATCTTCTTCCAAACAGAAGTCGACCTCAAGCACTGCTCCCAATAGTCCCTCTTAGAATCCACCTGGCCCTGGTAAAACCTTAGAGGTCCACGTTGTTAAGTCTACCGCAGCAGACAAATCCTCAAAAGGTAAGAAGAAAGGCAAAGGCAAAGCTAAAGCCAATGCCCAAAATAGGGTCCTCCTAAGTTATCTGTGGTGATGCTTCCCAATGGAAGCCTAAGTATTCATGCCTCATCTATGAGGAGGATCACTATACTAAGGATTGTACCAGATGATCTGAAGTTAGTTGTTTGCTCAAAGGGACCCCAACTATCCTAAAAGAGCCATTTCTGTACCAACAGACCTAAATGGTAGACCAACCTCAATCATCTGCTTCCTCAGGTTCACAAGTGTTTATGATGAGTACGCCCATTAATGTCACTACTAGATCAAAAGATTATCAAACTTCCCCGACAACAGGGAAAGAAAAAGAAGTTGCCCCTTCTTATTTTGCCCCGTCAAGCTTTGGTTCTCTTCATATAGAGTGACCTAACCCTGATTCCACCGTTCCACCACCTTCTCGAGGTGTACTGCGAAAATCCTCATATAGTCCCAACGCTTGCGCCACTCAGCACTATAATATTGTTGAGGATTTGGCTCAGGCGCCATCGGCTATGTTCACTCTCGAGGTACTTCAAATTTGTCTGTCTCAATGGAAATCATTACTATTGGCTATTGGGGGTATTGGTCCTGCTGATTCCAGTCTTATATGTTTTGATCTAGAAAACCATGTTTTACGTCTTCCTCCTCAGATTGCCTTTCTCATTCAGGTCATCATCATTGAGAAAACCATTCATAGAACTGTCTTTGATGAAGGTTCTTCCACCTGCATCATGTCTGTTTCTTATTGGAAGGCAATTGGTTCTCCTACTTTGAACCAGTCCCCTAACACTTTGGAAGCTTTTGACGGGCGTGATTCGCAACCATTCGGTTTCTTACCCAACCTTGCCATTACTTTGGAGGGAAAGACAGTGCACATCGAGGTAGATATTGTTGACGCTAATCTCAATTATAATCTTCTACTTGGATGGAGTTGGACCCATGCCATGCATGTTGTGGCCTCCTCCTTGCTCCGCATGATTCGTTTTCCCCACCAAGGGAAAATAGTCACGGTTGACCAACTGTCCTTCTTTGCCTCTTCTTCCTTGGATGGGAATTTTTTGTATGTCAAACACACCGGTGCTCCTTATGACAGTTTGGGGGCAGGACTCCTTAAAGATCCTGCTCTGATGGGTATCTTTCCACTCCAACCTCCTCATGTTGCCTTTGTTAACATGATTTCAGTCAAGTCTAATCCTTGGGTCATTCTCTCCCTGGATCTTGTTGACACATGAGGTGAGGTAATGTCGTTCGGTCCCACCAAAATTAATTACATGGAAATTGTTTCGGCTTCACCTCCGGTGTCCTTTGATCATCTTGTTTCGAAAACCTCTCTCATGGCTTGGTTCCAGCCCAACGGTCATGTCTATGTGTCTTGAGCAGTTCTCTTCTCCGCTGCCTATTGACATGTCATTTTTGCTTGCTATTGTCAAGATATTTCAACTTAGGGCCCCTTTATCCCCTCATGGATTCATGTTTTTTCTCTCTCTAGGAGTTTTTACTGATTTCCCATTATTGCAATGGGGTTTTCATCTGACTTGTAACCCTCCCTCGCCCAAGTGGCATGGGGGCAACGCTTTATATGATTTCTACTCTATCATTTGGCCGAGTCGATTCTTACTCGTCATGTCAACGGTTAAACTACAGTGTTCATCTATGTTGATTAATTTCCTAAGTCCAAGCATGGACTCCCTCACAAAGTACTATGCTTAGGTCCTCTTGCATGGTTACTTTTGTACGATAAGTGTGTCATTCATTTTTGTGCAGTGTGGTTTGGTGTGTTGTTTTTCAGGCAACTTTCCTGCTTCTTATGTTTTTGCCTGCTTTGCAGATGTCGATGTCTCCTCACATCGGTTTTGCTGACGGTGCTTGCCAGAGTAGTTAAAACCTATCATCCACAGCATAGGCCAATTATGACCCCCATGGTGAGTTGATTGATCTTCAAGGAATTTGTCTACGTCAAACAACTAATAACGTCGCTGAGTATAGCGCGGTTATCAAATTGTTGTTAGAAGCTATCGCTCTTGGTATTCAGGATTTGGTTGTCAACCTTGATTCACAACTTTTCGTTCTTCAACTCAATGGGCAATATTCCATCAGAAAACCTCAAATATTGAGAATGTATCTATGTATTTGTCTATTGGAGAGAAATTTTGATTACATTACATATCATCATTCCTAGACATATGAATACATTGACATATTGTGCTGGATAAACATTTGCAAAACAAGTGAAAATCAAATACAAATCATTCGTATCATAGTAAGGAGAGCAGGAAAATATAGCATATATATATGTGTGTGTGTGTGTGTCTATAATGTTTTTCATACATCAAAGCCTCAAAAAAAATATGTGTGTCCAAAATACATCGGTGGCTCACAGGCCTTATACATCCGTGGCTCGCAGGCATAAAAAATATGGAATGCTAGACCTATGCACTAAACAACATGATTCTCATCATAGCATGTAACTGCGCGGACTACGCGACTCAACAGTCAGCGGATCCGATCTGACACCCCCACTATATGCCTTTGGTACTAGCGTGGGATATCATCCATCCGAGCATACTTTGGGATCCCATGCGTCAAAACCTCAAGATTCTGTGCAATCTCCTCCTCGTTGTCACTCCCCTCCTGATAAGGCATGACATTAATTTGCCGAGTGCCTGGTAGTCGAGGACATCCCTGCAAGGCATTCTGGTCCAACATCTGCATTCATAAAATTGAAGTGCCATGAACACATATATTTCAAAAATAGTAAAAACATCAAAAACTAAAAAATTGTTTGTTTTTACCTCCATCAAAGTCCTCTCCTTCTGGGAGCGGCATATCTGGGTCTGTTCGGAAGTTGGTACCACTGTAGGGCCAATCCTCCACTACAATCAACTGTCTTCATAGCCATGAGAAGAAGGCAGGCTTGTAGGACATCTGTTGACCCCCCATAACCTTGGGCATCAACTTGCTCCAACGGACCATCTGTGGGTCTCGTGGCATCGATGGATCCACCTCAGCCAGCTAGTATTGGAACAACGGAACCCACTCCAGGAAGAAGGTCACTAGCACAGACCCAACGTAAAATTGCTTCAGGTTTCCTGCCTTAGCTTTTGATGGTTGGCGCTTCATGTTGATTTTCATAGATTCCCCCTAGTTAAAAATAGTGGGCGTTGTGCACTCAATATAATATAGGAACTTTGACTTGTTAGTCTCATGTGGTGGTTGGGACCCAACCACTCTGTTAATGGTCAAAGGTAACACTCTCAACATAAGATCTCGAATAGTCGTGATCTCGATCTTGTCACTCTTGGATTTGAGAGCTTTTGGGAAATGTTTGGAAAGTAATATGGAAACACTTGCCCTAATCGGCCTCGACCCATATAGGTTGACTGGTTCCCCTCTCTAGGACAGTCTTGTGATGAAATAAATATCTGAAGTCTCCAACTCTAGCTCTTGGTCATCAATGATAAAAATTTCTCGATTTATGTCTTAGAGACTAATCAAGTACCATAGTAGCTCAGGCTGAGCCCGCATACCTGGTGTGAGAAATAACTTGAGGAGCCCACATTTCCTCAAAGCCTCCAAGCAATTTGGATCAGCTATGGCTTGGGTATCGATATCCTCATGCTCTCTTTCTTTCCAATCCACCATTTTCGATGGTTTTCTTCCTGTAAAAACCATTCAATCAAGACAATGCTCATTTTTTGATAGAGAAATTTGGATTCAAACAATCAAATTGAGCAAAAAACATGTAAATTTTTTGTTCACGATGCCAACACGATTGTTTTAAAAATTGTGGCACCAACGACATGGTTGGCAATTTCAACGACCCCCGATCGGCGCGATTATGTAACTGGAAATCACGTCGACCGAGGGCGAATTGTTTTTGCCAAAAGCTCCCCATGAAATCCAAAAAATGGATAAAAATGAGAAAAACCAGTATGAAAATGGAGCTTAAGGTCTTGGCTCTTACCTGCACCTAACGGCTTGACGAATGACCTCCTGGATCTCCTGCAATCTGCTCCAGAAAAAATTAGGGCACAAAAGGGTAAAAAGCTCTTCACACAAAGGTAAAATGGTAAAAAGTAAAAAATAATTACTTTTTCCCCTTTTTATTCATTTTTATGAAAATATTAGGGTTTTTTAAGTGTTTTTGACCTATTTTGCCTCAGAACTACATAATGTATTTACCTTTCTTGTGCAGTGACAGGTGACATATTTTTTTATGACGGTACTCGAGTCACCTTTAAGCTCTTTTCTGACTTGTAAAAGATGAAAAGATCGTAGAGTATTTTCACTTTTGACTTGTTAAAGCAAATAAAATGGGAGGTCTGCTTTCAGATCTTTTTCGACCTTTTAAACATGAAAAGATTTCCGAGCTCTTGTCATTTTGAAGTCGTTAATGGATGCAGAATGTCGTTTACCCAGTATACGTTTACCCCTTTTTTGGGCTGGGACAAACTATTTACGAAAAAGGTACTCCTTGACTGAAATGGTCAAGTGGTTCTCTCAAGTATCATTTTCTACCTTTTCGGGCTCGAGAGACATAAATGTATGAAAAGGGACCACGTGGAGTTTTCTTTTCTGTGTCTTTTTCAAACTCTCTAAACATGAAAAAGATATTGAGTTACACCTTTGTCGGACTCGTTAAAACATTAAACGACATCGGATTCGTCACCATGACGAACATGAGCTTCTCCTTCCTAGGGCTCATTAAACTTACTAGGTCGGATTCGTCCAAAGGATGAAGTTACAGTGCAAGCATATGTTATCCCCTTCAAGCTTGCGATAAAAAAATAATTGGGGTACCTACCAGAAATAGTAGGGGGAAATTTGGAAATTCAATCATTCGTGTTGGAAGCTCACTCTTAAACATGACACTATTTGTTTTGTGTCGGGTTGGGATATCCTCCCTTTCATCATTGACCTTCCTGGGTTGGGCCGCTCATTTTTTTCCTTCCATTTGATCTATGTCACGTTATCATGACCATTGATCCTATGGATCCAAAAGTTTCCAAACTCCATAATCATGTCGTCGATATGTTCAAGAATTAGTCCCTTTATAGTTACACTTACTCCTGATCCTCTGTATCATCTGAAATCATTTGCATCCCTTTGTCTCTTGTTGATGATGTGGGATACATCATGGCCTTCCGTCGACATGGCTCTCAAGCCATCTATTCTTGCGTTGATACAACCCAAACTTTGGGAGCATCCTTGTGAAGAGGTCAGGATCACAATTGCCTCTTATCTCAGTAGGTTCATAGCTTTAACATCACCATTGCCACCTTATAATAATGATCACGAGAGAGATATTGCAGCTGATAGTAGAAACCATTTAAGGGTTGAAAAACATCATGCTTCCTACCTCTCAGAAGTGACATAAAATTATATAACTCATGGTAGAGACCAAATTTAGCACATTCATGTTGAATCTGGAATGTGACAACTTGATATTTCAGTTGCTTCAAACTTTTACACCAACATTACATCAGCTCGACCAGACCATGTCAAAACAAGCATGCAAAAGATTGTGTCCTTGTTCTTAGAAGGAGATGTTGACATTTGCAAGATACTAAGATCCAAATTGTTGACCATTTGGAAGAAGGAATCAATTGTATAACTAGTCGCTTATGATCTAATTGAGATGTTGGCCATGAAAAACATAAAATTACTCAGAAGGTTTGTTGAAAATGCAACAAGAAAATTCTAATTTAATTTTGTCCTTGAATTAAATTGGGAATAAAATCGCAATTCCACATCCCATGACAACTTGTATTAGTTAACTAAGTTAATTTGGCTTAGTTAATTCGAGTTGAGGGTCTAACTTGAGTCATGTAGAGTATCTTCTACTTTATAGGAGCCTTGCTTGAGTTTATTTTGAGTTGTAATTAATTAATTCAGTTTAACTGGGTTAAAGTCAGTTCCAACTGTTGGAGGAACCCGTTAGAGGTCTAATAGTGTGGTACTTCCTGTAGTGATCAACTAGTTAACTGATGATTCAATCATAAATAACTCATGCATATTAGATCTAAGAGTTACCCAATTGATATTGAATTTCAGGGACAATGTACTATCAGTTGTATAATCATCTGAATTGCACAAGTAGTGCATGTAGTCAGAGGAGGGCCTATGATGGATTGCACAATTCCTTTGAGGAATTTCCCTAATTAATAGGGGGCTAATTCCCAAGGAAACAACGCAAGGAAATAGGGAATTGGGAAATCGAGAAATTGGTTAAGTATTGGCCTAGGTTTGTCTAGGATGTTGTGAGACATATAGAGATAGTGAAGAGGTTGCTCGGGCTTGAGCAAAGCATTGTAATCTTCTCATATTTTATGACTAATGAAATATACAAATGGTAGGGGTTTTTAGCTCTGGATTTCCCCAGGAAATCATTGTGTAATGTGTTTATTGAATTTTTTCTCTTGTATGTTTTGTGATTTCACGATTGTTTAATTGATTCCGCTGATGAGTAGAGCATATTCAAGTCTATTGTTTTAGCATATTAAAATCAACATTTTGAATTTATAAGTAATTTCAACATGGTATCGGAGAAGAAATCACTCCGAAAGAGAAGAATACGAGTTTGTATTTTGCAGGTGAAATCAAATTTGCAGTGTCATACTTCAAATCCACCAGGATTTCGTTCTATGGATTGAGACTCGAATATGCCCTTGAGGGTAGTTTGAAATATATTGCTTAGAAGGATAGGATGAAGGCAATGTTGGAAGACAACATGCTTAAGGAATTCATAGATTAACATATTCCTAAGCTTCCAACAACTGATGCTCAAGATCTTGCAAAGTGGAGAAAATGTGTTGCAAAGGTGAGAAGGATTATCCAAGAAGGAGTTTGAGATCATATTGTCTCGAACATCCATGGTGAGGAGACTTCATAAGAAATGTGGAAGGCCTTGATAGCCTATTTCAAAACAGAAGTGACCACAGAAAGCTAGCATTGAAGGACAAACTCAGAAAATCAAGATGGATAAGGGTGACACAATACCAAAGTACTTGACCGGTTCACCTAATTTTGGGTTGAGCTTGGAAGTGTTGGTGTTACACTTTATGAAGACAATTTGGTCAGCCTAGCACTTCTATGCCTTCCAAAGAGCTAGCACAACTACTAGGAATTAGTAAATGGGATGTAGAAGCTACTAGAGTGGGAGCGTTTGTTGTTCGACTTGGTGCAAGAAGAGATTCAGTGGAACACTGGAGATGGATCCTCATCCAGGCATTGTGATGAGGAGAACTATGTATTAGTTGGAATGGAAAAAAAAGGGAAAGTGAAGTCATCCCATTCCAAAACAGATTCCAGTCAGGGTGGAAAGAAGAAGGACTTGTCAAAGATTAAATGTTTTCATTGTCATGAGCTGGGACACTATGCCATGAAGTGTCCGCACAAGAAGGCCGACAAGAAACCCTTAGGAGGAGTGGAAGACAAAGCTCTTGCTTCACAATTCAAGCTGGATTTCACCCTCATCGCTTGCATGGTGAAATCGGTGATATGCAGTGTGTGGTATCTAGATAATGGAGCTTCATTCCATATGACCAACAACAAAGAATTCTTCAGTGACTTGGAGGAGAAGGACCTCTAGATGTACATCGAAATGGGAGATGATGGGAGGTATAACGCGACCAACATCGATACTATTACCTTTCAGAGGGAGTCTGGTTCTCCTCTCACATTAAAAGATGTCACGTATATTCCAGGTTTGAAGAATAATTTGGCTTTAGTTGCCATGTTGGAGGATCATGGCGGATCAGGGTTCGGTTTGAAGAACCTCTACAAATTGGATGTAGAAGAATATTCTTCTTTGAGCACAAAAACATAGAAGGTGCAGAGTTGAGACATCAGTGAGTTGTGGGATAGAAGATTGGGTCACTTGCACCACGGAGCTTTGAAGATCATGCAACAGATTTCTACATGACATCCCAAGGGTACACTAGACTAGAGAGACACATGTAAATGGTGTACATTGGGAAGTACACCAAAGCTATATTTCATGATAAGGACAATCAAGCGCAAATGATCCTTGAAAGAGTTCACTCAAATATGTGTGGACTGTTCTTGACAACCTCCACGACCAAGCATAGGTATTATGCAATATTTGTATATGATTTTTCTCGTAAGTGTTGGATTTTCTTCATGCAGAAGAAAAATTATACGTTCACTAAATTTTGTGAATTTAAAGCACTTGTTGAGAAATACACTGACAGAAAATTTAAATCTCTCAAGAGTGATAACGATGGAGAATATGTGTCGAATGAATTCAAGAACCTCTGTGCATTAGAAGGCTTTCGACGGGAGTTAACAACGTGCCATAACCCACAACAGAATGGGATGGATGAAATGAAGAACAAAAGTATCGTGGGAGCTGCACGAGTGATGTTATATGATCAGGCCCTACCGTTGCACTTGTGGAATGAAGCATGCAACATAGTTGTTTATGTGCAGAAAAGGAGCCCTCATCAGATTCTTGGGATGAGTACACCAGAATAAGTTTTTCCACGTAAGAAACCATATGTGGCACACTTTAGGATCTTTGGTTCATTAGTTTACTGTCATGTTACTAAGGATGCAAGGAAAAATTTAGAATCAACAACTAAGTTGGACATATTTGTGGGGTACACTGATACACCTCACAACTATCAGGTATACCTGCCATCTCACAGGATGATAATGGTTCATAGAGATGTAAAGTTTGATGAAGAGAAGGCCATGAGATGTTCCATTGAGAGGGAGATTCAGTTGCATGGAGAAGATGAGCTTTTAGCTCTAAAGGAAGAACCTCAGGATGATGTGGAGCAGCCACATGCAGAGGAGAAGAGAGTGGAAGCACTCACTCATGCAGAGACTTCCAGAGATGGAAGGAAGCAAACGAGAGAGACTAAAAGATTTATGCATGATGTTAGAGAGAATGTGGGAGAACCCACATCACAACGCAGACAAAGGAGGTCACCAGATCGGTACAATGGTTGCATGGCTCTGATGAGCGAGAGTGTAGAGATTGAGCCATCCTCATTCAAAGAAGCAGTGCGGGAACCAATATAGGTTGATGCAATGGTTGAGGAGTATGACTCCATTATCAAAAACAGTGTTTGGGAAGTGGTCCCAAGACCAAAAAACAAGTCTGTGGTGAGTTCCATATGGCTTTACATTGTAAATAAAACAACAAATGGGAGTGTGGAGAAACACAAGGCCATATTTGTGGCTAGAGGGTTCTCTCAGGTGGAGGGAATTGATTAGGAGGAGACCTTTGCTCCAGTAGTAAGGAACTCTTCAATCTGATCTATTCTAGCACTTTCAACGCGGATGTGATGGAAGATACATCAGATGGATGTGAAGACAACATTCCTCAATGGTGTGATTGAGGAAGATGTTTAAATTGAGAAGACGAAAGGATTTGATACCTTCAACATAGATTCACATATGTGTAGAATCAAATGAGCGATGCATGGATTCAAACAAGCACCCCATCCTTGGTATACCAAAATTGACAGTTATTTCACTAGGTTGGGCTTCATCAAAAGTGAAGCAGATGTGAACCTTTACCATATTGTGGTTGAAGGTGTAGATTTTAACCCCATACAAAAATTACCTACATACGAATTCTAAAACACAGAAAATAAACAATGCGAGAACATAACACATAAACCACATATACACAGAGATTTTCCCCTGGATCCCAAAACTGGGACTACTAGCTTGATTTTTCATTATGTTCCTTTCAATGTTATAATACATATTTATACATGCCAAAGCATCCAATACCATGGACTAAAAACCATCGCATCCAATACCATGGACCGAAAACCATCGCGTTCAAAAACATGTGCGAAATCCATGCACAAAACCATAGGTGAGTCCACCCATCCTAACATAGGGTCTAAAACCAAAATTTTCTAGGGCGCTACCCCGGAGCCCATAAAATAGGGTTACGAGTATGCCTCAAACCCCCTGTGACACCTTTTTGTCTTCTATCATATCCCTCACAAAGTGATACTGAACATTAATGTGCTTTGTCTTTGAACGATATGCGGGGTTCTTTGCCAAGAAAATTTCACTTTGGCTGTCACAGTCTATCCTTATAGCTCCCTGTACTAACTCCATACTTGAACACCATCTTGCAACCAAACTGCTTCCTTGCTTGCATGAGTGGCTACCATGTATTCTGCCTCTATAGTTGATAGTGCCACTACAGATTGTTTCTTACTCATCCAATTGACTCCACCTCCAAATAGGTTAAACACATACCCACTTGTAGATCTTCTCTGATCCAGATCTCCAGCCCAGTCTGCATCAACAAAGCCATGAATATCCAACATTCTGTCCAATCTTGATCTTCCTTGGTAGCACAAACCATAATCACTAGTGCCACGCAAATACCTGAAAACCTACTTCACTGCTGTCCAGTGCAACTTCCCTAGTTTTGACATAAACCTGCTCAATACTCCCATTGCATGTGCAATGTCTGGTCTAGTACAGACCATTGTATACATCAAGCTACTGACTGCAATTGAATATGGAACACGGGACATGTCCTCTTCCTTTTCTTGTGTCTTGGGACACTGTTCAACAAATAACCTCACACCTACAGGAATAAGAACCTTCACCAGTTTACTATCTTGCATATTAAACCTCTGTAGTATTGTTTCGACATAATTCCTTTGGTTTAACCAAAGCTTCCTCTTTGCTCGATCTCTTTTAATTTCCATGCCCAAAATATAGTTTGCGGCACCAAGATCTTTCATGTCGAATTTGGAGGA
>APFE031316028.1:7786-21406 GCA_000404065.3 Pinus taeda | reverse complement strand
GACCGAAAACCATCACGCCAAAAACCAGTGTGCGAAAATCATGCACAAAACCATAGGTGGGTCCGCCCATCCTAACATAGGGTCCAAAACCAAAATTTTCCGGGGCGCTGCTCCAGACCCCATAAAGTGGGGTTACGGGTATGTTTCAAACCCCCTGTGACCCCCCCTCCCTCCCTCCCCTACACAATCAGTGCAACGAAGGGGGGCTCCCACCCCTCTCTAACCCCCCAGTTAACTACGTGGGCTAGTCGTCGAAAGAATATAACACAACTCAACAGAAGGTAAATTGTTGATTATAGTATTATATGTCAATGATTTAATTCTAACAGGTGATGAGAAGCTGGTCAAATATTGCAAATAGGATCTTGCAAGAGAGTTCAAAATGAAGGACCTGGGGCTCATGCATTATTTTGTGGTATGGAAGTATGGAAAGGAGATGAGATAGTGTTTGTCTCTCTGGGAAAGTATGCCAATGAGATACTAAAGAAGTTCCACATGGAGAGAAACAAACCCATTGAGACTTCTCTAGCAGGAAATTTGAGGAAGGAAGATGCTACTTCAAGTGAAGTAGTGGAGGCTATTATTTACAGGCAGCTTGTGGGTTGACTCTTGTATTTGGTGAATAGATGACCAAACATATGTTTTGTAGTCAACCAACATAGTCAAGCCATGGTTAAGCCAACCAAACTTTATTGGAAGGAAGCTAAAAATGTGTTGAGATACCTCAGAGGCACCACTCAGTTTGGTATTTGGTATAGACAGACAGAGGGGGTGAAACTTCAAGGCTTCACAGATGTAGATTGGGAAGGAAGTCCATCTGAAAGGAATATAACTTCATAGGGAATCTTCAGTATTGGGTCAACAATAGTTTATTGGTACAACAAGAAGCAGAGATCAATTGCATTCAGTTTGGAAAAAGCATAGTACATGGCTACTAGTCAAGCAACTTGTGAGACTATCTGGATGAGGAAGATCCTTGTTGGGTTATTTGGTTAGCAAATGTATCCTATAATGATTTACTATGATAATCAGAGTTTTATCAAACTCTATGAGAATCTAGTTTTTCATGATTGGTCCAAGCATATCGACATCTAGTATCACCATCTACAAGATTGTGTGCAGAGGAGAATCATGTTGCTAGAGTACATTCCTACAGAGGAACAAGATGCCAATATTTTGACAAAGGCATTGTCAAGATGCAAATTCGAGTTTCATAGAGGTAGGATCAGGGTAACAGATAATCCCTTTCTTGTTGAGAGGGAGTGTTGAAAATGCAACAAGAAAATCCTAATTTAATTTTGTCCTTGAATTAAATTGGGAATAAAATTGTAATTCCACATCTCATGAAAACTTGTAATAGTTAATTAAGTTAATTTGATTCAGTTGGCTCAGTTAATTCGAGTTGAGGGTTAACTTGAGTCATGTAGAGTACCTCCTACTTTATAGGAGCCCTGGTTGAGTTTATTTTGAATTGTAATTAATTAATTCAGTTTAACTGAGTTAAAGTCAGTTAAACTAGTTTCAACTATTGGAGGAACTACTGAGAGGTCTAGTAGTGTGGTGTTTCCTGCAGTGATAACTAGTTAACTGATGATTCACTCATAAATAACTCATGCATGTCATATCTAAGAATTACCTAGTTGAGATTGGATTTCAGGGACAATGTACTATTAGTTGTATAATCATCTGAATTGTACATGTGGTGCATGCAGTTAGAGGAAGGCTTATGATGGATTGTGAAATTACTTTGAGGAATTTCCCTAATTAATAGGGGGTTAATTCCCAAGGAAACAACTTAAGGAAATAGGGACTTGGGCAAGCGAGAAATTGGTCAAGTATTTGCCTAGGTTTGTCTAGGAAGCTGTGAGACAGATAGAGATAGTGCAGAGGTTTCTCGAGCTTGAGAAAAGCATTGTTATTTTCTCATATTTTCTTACTAATGAATTATAAAATTAATAGGGTTTTTTAGTTGTGGCTTTTCCTGGGAAATCATTGTGTAATGTGCTGATTGAATTATTTCTTATAAGAAGAAATTTTGGCGTAAATCAAATTCAGAAAATCATTGTCAACACATTTTGAACCAACCAGTGTGGTTCATCGTCAGGACAAGTTGAAAAATCAGATCTATCTTTTCCAGTTAAATACTTTGAGCAGAGCCTCCAACGGCTAACTAGGATAACGTCTAAATTTGATTAGGGAATTATTTCTCTTGTATGCGTTGTGATTTCATGATCGTTTAATTGTTTCTTCTGATGAGTAGTGCGATTCAAGTTTATTATTTTAGTATTACAATTAGTAGTTTGAATCTACAAGGAATTTCTACAAGGGTGTTTACCAGGAAGGAGATAACAAGGATTTATGGAGGAAGAGAGAACAAAGGAAGTAAAGCCTACAACAAGAATGAACTAAGAAGGAGAGGACTATGCTTTTTCGGCAAGGGACAGAACAAGAGGAGATTCCTTCAGATCATGGGAGGTCTTCTATAGTTGTAGGGTCCATTGATTTTCAGGAGAGCGCCCATGAAGAGTGTGACAAGTTAATTAAAGGCGATGAGCAACAATGTGATGTTATTCAAGAAGACTTATAGGATGACAAGCATTCAAGAGTACATGGTGAGGTAGAATCATATACAATGGATTCCATATATTTTAGGAGGGACATCCACAAAGAATATAAATAGTCAAGTGTAGGTAGCATTGCACCAGTGCATCCATGTTCGACAACTAGAAAAGATGAACAATAGATTGTCTCCATAGGTGGAGAAGGCCAAGGAGAAGACATTCAGGGAGACCTAAGTGCGGAACTAGTAGTGGTGAATTGGCATGATGACCATGAGCATAAGGGGGAGCATAACGAACATAGTGTGCAGGATGATCCATTTCCAGAGAGTCAGTCAAAGGTTCAAGTTGGAGTTGTGATGATTGAGCGTCCGATGTAGAAAAATATAAATAAATTCAGCAGGGCACTAGAATTGCCAGTAGAGGAATTTCAGGAAAGGATCAAGCATTTCAAGGCATATCTTATGATGTTGAAGTAGATATTTTGTACAGTTCGAGACATTGTCTTATAGGAGAACAAAAAAATTGAGGATCTCATAGGGGTATGTGCCAAATCAGCGACCAAGTTTTCTAGTGTTAAGGAACGACTCAAGTCCCTCACAAGGCAGCAAGAGGAGTATAGTTTGGAGTTCCAAAGCAACCCTCTACAGGAGTACATAGATAGGGCTTGCAGAAATACCAACCCACCTTTATACATTGGGGAGAGTAGGGCAGAGTTCTCCAAATGGATCATGTTGGGTATCGAGTAGCATCAACATAGTAGACTTATTCCATGCGTAGTTATTCATTCATTAGATCCTTCCCACGGGATGGATTGGCGATAGATTATGATTTGGAACTCTATTGATGGGATGATTCCTAGGAGGATACTCTTAGCCAAGGTCATATTACATCTTGAGCCCTTAGGCACATACAGTGATGGAGGGTCGAGGTTGTATCATAACCCACAAGTCACATGTCTTAGGTGGCATTAGTATCTAGGTGGATCTATTAAAGGAAATATTGGTTAGAAGGTTGTTTTGGATCCAGGGATTGAAGGATCCAATCTTGATCATTTAACATGGAGGCAAGGGATAACACACTAGTTTGTATGTGATCCTGGTATTAATGGAAATATGCTTTTTTTGTGTGGATAGAATTGGATTGCTTGAGGGAAAGCAATATTAGGACAAGAGGATTTGTAAATCCCCTTTCTTGATATGGTCAAAATGGACAAAATTTGTCCATGGTATTTACCGTGGTATTTTTCCATGGTATTTCCCTTCATTTGTCGAGGGAAAATAATAAATAAAGTTTCTAGAGAGTCCATCAAGCCTATAAAAGGGGATAGGAGCTAAGCATTTGGAACATCTTGAGTTTTTTTTATCCTAATGTGTCTTGTTGAGAACTTAGCAAGGACAATTCTAGTTTGATCCTCGGGACGAAAACCTTGCAGGTGTAATCGCTTTGGTGGATCCATTTTGGGTCCACGATTGTGCTTTAGTGTCTTGTTTTTTCATTTGATGAGAAATCGTGCATGCCATTATAGGGGCTCCAGTATTATTGTATGGGCATGTACTATTTTATTTATTTAATAATATAAAGAAAAGGTTGCATTTGTAGATCCCATTTGTGTTCTTGTTTCTTGCTAAAATATTTTTTTATTAGAACACTAAAGTGTGCTAGATCCATTGAAAATTATGACATTTGGGATCTTACATTGAAGAATGGGAGGCTGAATGCGGGCCTCAGATTTCCATACTATGAACTTAAAGTGGCCACAAAGAGATTTAGGGACAAAGAACTTCTAGATTCAGGGACAAAGAACTGCTGGAGTTTGGAGGTTTTGGCGAGGTTTATAAGGGCGTGATTCCCAACACTAGGTAGGAAGTTGCAGTGAAATGGGTGACACATGAATCCAAGCAAGGGGTGAGGGAATTTATTGCAGAGATTACGAGTATTGGCTAGCTTCAACACCACAACCTAGTTCAACTTCAAGGCTAGTGTAGGCATAAGGCAAAGCTTTTGCTTGTTTATGATTATATGCCAAATGGTAGCCTTAGCAAGCACTTGTTTGAGAATACATAGAATATTGTGAGTTGGGCAACAAACAATGTGTTATTAGATGCAGATTTGAATGGTAGGTTGGGAGAATTTGGGTTGGCTCGCCTACATGAACAAGGTTGAAATCCTCACACCACCCATGTAGTTGGAACTCTTGGCTACCTTGCACTAGAGCTTACGCGTACAGGTAAGGTCACAATAAGCTCTGTTGTGTTTGGATTTGGCACATTATTTCTTGAAGTAGCTTTTTGAAGAAAACCTATTGAGCTGAAGCATGGACACCTGAAGAATTATTCTTGGTGGAATGGGTTTAGGAGTTGCATTCCAAGTGGAATATTTTGCATGGAAGAAACCCTAGAATTATTAATGAATACTCCATTGAAGAAATTGAGCTCGTTCTTTGACTAGGTTTTTTGTGTTCTCATCCTCACCCCGAAGCATGACCTAGTATGAGATAGGTAGTGCAAATGGTTTTGGGCGATAAACCACTTTATGTCCTACCTTTTGAACCTCCCTCACTAGACTTATCTCCATTAAGCAAACCTTTTTGGGATTTCATTTTTCATTTTCTTCATACAAGCATGGTTCTTTAAATAATTTCTCACATGCTAGTATGAACACATTTGATGGGAAGTGTACCTTTAGAGCTGGTGGAAGAACACCACTTTCAATACTCTTAGGAAGATATTTAAAGACCTATAACTAATTCAAGCCTTTGAATCCAGTGTGAAAAAAATTCTATTTGATTGAAAGGTATGTAACTAATTCAAGCCTTTGAATTTAGTGAAAAAAATTCTATTTGACTGAAAACCCTATAACTAATTGAAGTCTTTGGATCTAGTGTGAAAATATTTTTATTTTTGGTATCTTGGTACATGATCTAGCTACTTGTTGTTTATTGGGTTACAACCTTCTCACACAAATTAAGAGGCCGATTCCTAGAGTTAAGAGTTTGGAATTTCTCTTTTGATATATTTTATAGAAAATAAAACTAACGTATCTGAAGTATGTAATTTTTTAATCTAGACCAATTGTGTATAATTCTATGGTTCTTTGAAGTGTATATGATGAAACATAATGTAAATGTAGACACATTTTGTGCATACCAACTATTATTTAAATATTATTTGATGAAACATGATGTAGGGGAACATTTATTTGTGATATTCCTTCAATTCATTTTGACCCAACTTTTAATCTCGACAAATGGCTTGTTTAAAATATGAAATTTCACATCAATAACGCTTCCCAATTATGCACCAAAATCTTAAAAACTTTTGCTAAGTGATATATGTGTCTTTTGCATTGATTCAAATTCTTCACCTTCAAATTCATGCATATTTTTAGGTTCAATCTCACTTATTTTCAGGGCACTTCAACTCTTTCACAATTGTGCTTGCTTCATAAAACATAACACTCTATTTTTCGACATGATTCTTATCTTCAAGATCCCAGGCTAGGATGTCTCTAAATGATCATCATAAACAAGTGAAACATTGCTCCTTTGGTCCGTGCATATAAATAGTGCCCCCCAAATATGTGCAATTTAGAATTGTGCTACTAATTTGGTATGTGCATATAGGTGGTGCCCCCAAATATGTGAATGTTTCTTTTTAGCCTTGCATCCATTGCATGGAAATTATGTTTGGCAAAGGACCATGCGAGCACACTACCCATGATTGCTCGAGCGAGTGTTTTGAAAAATCCAACCCTTTATGCAAAATTTGCATTGATATTTATTGAACAAACCCTAGCTATGAAGATCTTCAAATAAATCAATTTTTGACCAATGGATTCCTAGGAGGGTGATGTCCCTAGGTATAACACAGTGCCAAGAGTCCAAGGGAAAGATTGTAATCAATTGAAGATTTTTTCGAGTCAATCCATATTTGTATGGTCATCCTTCATGGAAAAAATAGACCTAACTCGAGGGTGGCCTCCAACGGAATGATTTAGGTGTTATGCCTATGATTGGATGGAATATTTTTCTTTTGAAGCTAGTCAATGGATAAATTCATTATCAAAAGATGATTTTTTTATTATCTTGTTTACTAGTTGTTTATGAATATGCAATATATGTTCCCTCTTCAAATTCCATATTTTTGAAATGCTTCCTTGAATGTCTCATTTATCATCATGAGTGTAGGTATCAAGTGCATTCGTGATACATGTCAAAATGTTTAGATAATGGTTTCATTATTCATGCATGATACATGTTTATATGAATATTTTCATGTATCTCATTGTTGTTCAAATCCATTCCTATAGCCAATTTAGAAGGTCAGATGAATCACCCTAATGAGTACCAGACCCTTGTCACGATCATAAAAACTCATCATTCGACTCCATCCTTAAAATCCTCTTGAGATGAAATTTGGTGTTTAGGGGTAACCATTTTCAACTTGGGTTCACTGTTCCATTAACTTTGCTTAAGTTTCCATATGAAATTCTTATGGTTCCACAAAGATTTCTTAGGTTTCCACCGCCAATTCACGATTCCAACAAATTTTCTAAAGGTTTTACCGACATTATTCACGAATCTGCCACCAAAATGTTCATGGCCCAAGCCTCTTCAATGCTCTTCTCATTGCTCCATTCCTAAATGTTCATTGTTCCACTGACGTTTCTCAAGGTTCCATATCCAATGCTCATAGTTCCACCACTAATTCATGGTTATGCTAACGTTCATCGAGGTTCCTTCCCCCCCATGGTTCTATATGAATTATACATGGATCCATAAACATTTATCATGGTCCCACCAACTTTATTAACAATTCCACCTCCATATGCATTAGTCGTGGCTCCACCACCAATTGTCCTAAGGGTTCCATCACCAATTCACGGTTCTAACAAATATGCTCAAGGTTCTACCAAAATTATTCATAGCTCCACCATCAAAATTTTCATGGTTCCACCCTCTTCGATGCTCTTCTCATGGTTCCATTCCTAAATGTTCATTGTTCCACTAACTTTGCTCAAGGTTTCATGTGTAATACTCATGGTTCCACCACCAATTCATGGTTCCACTAATGTTTCTCAAGGTTCCTTCACTGCTCCCATGGTTGCATATGCATTGTACATGAATCCATACATATTTCTCATTGTTCCACCAACTTTGATAACGGTTCCACCTTCAAATGCATTAGTCATGGTTCCACCACCAATTCATGGTTCCAACAAATTTTCTCAAGATTCCACTGAAATTATTCACGGATCCACCACCAAAATGTTCATGGTTCCACCCTCATCAATGCTATTCTCATGTTTCCATTCCCAAATTTTCATCATTCCACTAACTTTGCTTAAGGTTCCATATGCAATGCTCATGGTTCCACAAAGAGTACTTATGTTTCCACCACTAATTCATGGTTCCAACTTGAGAAAATTTATTGGAATAGTGAATTAGGAGTGGAATCCTAAATAAAGTGTTGATTTTTGGTAGCATTGAATGTGATATAGCTCCAAAATTTAATGGAGGAGCTATAATACATAAGATCTAAAAAACCTAGAAATCGTTTGGAGAAATTCCACCCGGATTGTGAGTTATTAAAATAATTAATATTTTTAATGGGGTTCCTAAGTCTAAACATAGGAAAATAAAATATCAATGGGTATTAATAAAATATGGGTGAGAAGCTTCCAAGAGATGAGGATCAAGTTTGTTTTAATCTTAGTTGTTGATTAGAGAATTAATCTTGACCATCGATTCATCAATAGGAAAAGTATAAGAGGAGGCTTTAGGGTCAATTAGAGATACATCAAGTGATCAAATCAATTTGATTTTTTTGGGGCGTGGTTTGCTGAGAAAAACGAACTAGTGATATGAGTTGCAGTGAGAGGGGAAGAAGCATTGATTTGGATCGGGAAGGAGTTCCAAGCCAAAGAGTACCGGGAAGAGTGGTAGAGCATAGGCTTACATAGCCCAGGAAGGGGCTCACACAGTGCTGACACAAGCCAAGAGGGTCTCTTGCAATGGAAGTGTAGGATATTCATCAAAAGTTCGAGATTTTGCTGGAGAAGCAAGAATCTGAACTGGGAGGGCTGAACAACAGTCTTCTTCCAACAAATCGATCCAGCAGAGAGGGTGACACAATCTCCTAGAGGCAAGACGCTGGCCCAAGTAGTGATTGCACTGGGATTTCACAGTGTTTTTCGAAGTCAGGCCACTTAGTGGATCAGTTGTGAGTTGGAGAACAAGGTAAAACCTCATATGTATTTATTTATGCCGTGATTTCTTTGAAAGGTTAGCCGGTGTGAGAGGCAACCTGTTGTACTTAGATTCTGCTTGCTTAATAATACAAACCCTCTATCTATTGCACTGGTTTTCCCGCATTGGGTTTTTCCGAGGACATCTTGTCCAAAAATAATGGTCTCTCTTATGTGTTTGTCTCATCTATTGTTTAATATGATATATATGACAGTTTAGTTTGTAGTAGTGTTTTTCATCATTGTTTGTAATTAAATAACTTGTTGAATGAAATAAAAAGTAGGAGATGATAAACCAGTGACTGCAGTAGGATTTATTTTTGTATAGATTCAGAAATTTTCACATGGTATCAGAGCATTGCAGATCATAGGATACTAAATCCATCAACCGGGAGATCTAGGAAATCTAGCGCAGAGAGGTAGTTGTCCTGAGTGACAACATTGTTCCAAAGCCAAGAGATGTAGAAGGAGAGTGATACAGTGCAAAAGATGTGACATAGAGGATCACACAGTGCCTCTGTCAGCATTCTAAGCCAGGTGAGGGTGACACAATAGCTGGGAGGAGCCCATGCAGTAACTGCATCAACTATCTAGGCCAGCGCAGAGCCCGAGGGGCTCAGATCAGTCATTTTCCAGGGCAGTAGGAGCAGTGCAGATTCAATTTGTGGTGTTGGTGGGATGCTGTTATTGTTGTTGAAGAACAATGTTTGTGGAGAGGAAACCGGGGTAGAGGGAGTCACTGCCATGATGGATTTCTTTCCAAAAGAAATATAAGTCCGAGTTGCTGAGTAGCAGCAAAGGAGGATTCGAGAAGGGGTGATTCAACATTATTTGGCAGGAATATTTTCGTGAAGGAAATAAGGACTCAGAGGGAGTCTATAAAGAAATTGTTCCTTAGAGGATTTCTAGCGCCAAAAAAATCCAAATCTGAGTCTTGTTGGGGCAGTAGTAAGAGAGGGAGAAGAGAACATGTTGTACACTTGTTTGAGTAGAGATGGTAGTCAATGGACTAGGGAATCAGGACATATTGAATGGAGAATCCAACTTTGTCATCTGGAAGGCTAGGATCCTAACAATCTTGGACAAGAATTGCAACAAGGATTATGACTTGAAAGTGGTGGATGTACTAGTCGATGTTGATCCTCTCAAGAAATACAAGGAGGCTCAAGTGAAGGTGAAGTGCATGATCTTGGATGGGATCAAGGATCATGTGATCCCACATATTGCTGAAAAGGAAACAACAAGGGAAATGTGGGAGGCATTGACCACCTTGTATGAGGGAACTTCCACTCAACGAAAGATGTTTCTTGTGAACTAATTGAGATAGTATCAGATGCAGAAGGAAGAAGAAATCGATCCCTTACTTCTTAGGTTGCAAGGGATTCAAGACCAGCTGACTTCTGTGGGGTCTTCACTAGATCCTGAGTTCATGGTCAGGACTACCCTTAATGCAGTCACTGAAGATTGGGAGACCTTTGTCCAGAGCATCTTGGGTAGGGCTTCTCTCCCTAGTTGGGACGAGATGTGGGAAGCTTTTCGACAGGAAGAGATCAGGTGGTTAACCAAAGTAGGAAGTAGTGGAAAAGGAGTCAAAGTCAAGAAGGAGGAAGAGGAGGATGAAGCTCTCGCATCAGCGGGATAGCTAGGGAAACATAAGAGGAAAAAGAAATACATAACGAAAGTCAGATGCTTCAGGTGTGGGGAACTGGGAAATTTTGCCACTTAGTGCCCTTGGAAGAAGGGAAAGGAAGAGAAGTTTGACTCGAAGGCTGCTTCAATGAAAGCTGACAAGGAGGATGATGACAAAGATTGTGCCATGAGTGCTAATGCACCTCTGGAGAAGAGGTGGGGTGACATAGAGCTGTAGTCGGGAGGACTACACAAAGGGGAAGGATCCATGAGGTGCCCAAACTCTTGGGTCACATAAAACTACGGGAGCCCTTAACAACAATAGTAGAATGACGGGATTCCTTTGGTGTAAGGGATGATGGAGAAACAATGGCAGAAATAGAGTTCCAGAGTCTGAAGCAATGCAGTGGAGGTTGTGGTAGTGCGGGAGGCACATAGTAGATTACAGCAACCCAATAGCAGCAGAGGGTCAGCACAGATTAACAAAAAAGGTAGCTTCAACATCATGAAGCATACATACTAACTGGCATGTCAGCTTCTTGGGTGACTTTTTCAGTTACGTACTTCTCATCAACTGAGTTGCAGTGTAATAGTTAGCAATGACAGTGTTATGGGCAACATGATGTGTCATATTGAGAGGGAGTTGCAACATAGATGTAGCAATGATAGTGGTAGTATCATAGGTAGTAGTATAGGTTGTAGCAGTGCAGTGGATGAAGGGCAACAGGCCGAGCATCAACAACGCAGAGGACCGATGTCGTGGATCAGTGTGTACTTCTGTTGGGAAGTATTACTAAAGTACATTCCTCACTAAGAGGGAGTGTTTATTTTGGGTAGCATCGGATGTGCTTTAGCTTCGAAATTTTGTGGAGGGGCTAGAATACATAATATATCCAAAACCCAGAAGTCGTTTGGAGAAATTCCACCTAGATTGTGAGTTATTAAAACAATTAATATTTTTAATGGGGTTCCTAAGTCTAAACTTAGGAAAATAAAAATATTAATGGGTGTTACACTAAAATTTGTCACCATGACTATTTGCAGTTAGTATGGCTCCATCAACAGTCATACTATCCTCCTTGGCAAGCCTTATACCTCTGCTCTCCATGTCAAACTTCAAGAAAGAGAGAAAGTCATTTAAAAACAATGTTTATCTCTGGGTACGCAGGTTCTCTCTACCTTACCTGCGTGTACACATCCTAAGTTCATAATCCGGCATACTTGTACGCTCTGGTATGTCAAGGGATGGGTGCGTACTCCTGTAAAGGTCAAAAGGCGCGAGTTTCATCTTAAAAAAGTTACTTGTGGTCATTTCTAGAGCATTCTAGAAGCTTGTTTGACGTGTATTGAGCGCCTCCAGATGGTTCATGCATCCCTATGAAAGAGGAACTTATCACATCAAGAGAGGAGCTACTCCATCCAAAAGAGGGGCTTATCCCATTGATGTTGGACCTGATTAACTTCCTCTAGAGCACTATAAATACAGGCATTGGGCCAGAGGAGGGGAGGTTGAAAGCTGAACATTCCTAAGGGTAGTTGCTGTTGAAATTAGGACTTCCTTGTTGGAGCTTGTGAGGAGAGATTCCCATCCTTTCTTGTTTCATTTGGAAGTGGGTGAGCTTATCAAAGTAAAGGAAAACTCTTGCTGGACCCTGCGAGGAACTTGCACAACACCAAGGCTCAGGTTGTAATGGTTTCTTTTGTCTCCTATTAATACAAATAAGTCCATTCTTCTCAACAATTTGTTATTAATGAGTTGTTTCATATACTCCTTGGTCTATATGTTGAATATGTTTTATTTTATGAGATATTCAGTGCTATGTAATCGTTTGATTGTTAGTGAATGCAGGTTTCAAAGTGAAGGAGGAGCTCATCCGAATCGACGAGGCTAGACTACTACAACAGCGTTGGACTACAGGTAGGATCTAAAAACACTTGATTTCTTGTATGTAAATGCATGTTTAGAGAAGGATTTCTCTTAATTGTCTTGTTTGTCACTAGAAAGTCTTAGGCTTCTAGGGAGGTTGGTTTTGTTTGCAAGATTAACTCTTTCCGCATGACAAATTGGCGACTCCGCTGGGGACTCCATTATTGTGAATGATTTTTCCTTTGTATGACACTTTGATCTGAAAAGAGTCATTTCTTTTTTGATTTTTGGCTGTTTGACTATGTATTTGGGTGGGCTAGCTTAGAGTTAAGTTAGATTTTAGTTTTTCTTGATTTTTCAGTAGTACGCACCCTCTGAGTTGAGCACAATGCGTACCTGTACGCACTGCATCTTTGTACACAGAGTGTGCACACACCTGTGCAAACAGGCTGCCTGCCTACCCTGTCAAAAATTGAGAAAATTTCTATTTTTCCATTTTGCCTCTTTGATTTTGTTTTTAATTTGTTTTTAGTGCCCAGATCCACTGGTTACCTGTCAGAAGTCTTCATCTAAGCTTGTTTCATTGGCATTCCTGCTCTAAGCCTTTGAGTGTTTTTATTTTTTGATCTTTGGAACTCTCACCCAATTTTCTCGACTTGCACTTGATTGGTTCTTAGATTACATTAGAATCATCTTGTGTTTGAGAGTTCTCTTGCATAGATCACATTTGCATAATTAGAATTCTCCTTTTCGGAATATGAATGAAAAATGTGCATAGATTACATTTACATACTTTTCAAGTGAATTATGCGTAG
This sequence comes from Pinus taeda, assembly GCA_000404065.3. Taxonomy (NCBI): domain Eukaryota; kingdom Viridiplantae; phylum Streptophyta; class Pinopsida; order Pinales; family Pinaceae; genus Pinus; species Pinus taeda. The sequence goes on along the minus strand of APFE031316028.1, from coordinate 8,288 downwards.
ATTACAATTGCATAGTTTACATTCTAAAAAATCAATCGTAGATTTAGATCAGTTTTATTTGATTTGAATTTACACAAAAAAAAGGTTTTGAAATTGATCTGCATTAGTTTTTCTTGATGAAATTAGTGCATTAGAGAATTTGTTATATTTTCTCTTAGTGATCAATTTTTTGCATTGTTGGAAGTGAATGGAAACTCTCCCCTTACTTTAGTTAGGATTCATCGAATTGAAAAGATTACATTATCATATTCGATTGCATTCAGTTTTGAGTCAGGTCATAACACCATTGGTTTCGTATCCATTTACCCATTTGAGTAATAACAACCTTAATAACACAACGCTCAATTAAAATTCATCTAGTAATTTTTACATTTCTAGGGCTCTGACACACCAACATAGCTTAGGCTAGTGTCTTGGAGTAGGAGAGTAATTAACTCTCCAAGACAGTAAAACCAAACAAGTAGCTCATCTTGTGGTAGGATAAATCCAACTGTTACATTTA
>APFE031316026.1:0-11308 GCA_000404065.3 Pinus taeda | reverse complement strand
AATGGCCTAATCCTTAAAAAAAATTTCAATTGAGGAGGTAACCCCTTCTCCCTTTACTTTCATAGGATTTCTTAGTTTATAGGTTTTTAGAAAATAAAGTTTTAAGGCATATTCTATTGGCCCTTTACTATATTTAATTGGTTGTCTTATAGAACTATCACGAGTACTTTTTTTCAAACAATAGAATTTTCACCAAAAAGGAATATTTTTGGGAAATTAGATATCATTTGTATTCAGAAATTACAGATTAATTTTAATTAATTCCTCTTTAGAATATGAAAGTAATAAGGGTCACTTCTGTTTTCAAATTCGTCCCAAATGGTTATTGATATTAGAAATAGCAGTCAATTCAATATCAGCATCTTTAACTCCCAACCTGTCATCCATTAATTCTCAAAGAAGTGATTGTCCACCCCATTCATTAAAGGTAATGATTTTTCAGAGTGTAATTCTAAAATATAAAGATATTAAAGATAAGAGGTCTTATCATAAGCCTGCTTACCATGTTCATAGGGAAATAGCTTAGCTGACATTGCCAATACTATCTACCAAAACAGGGTAATGACTTGAAATCTCAAGACAAGGAGTCTCATCGTGAGCTAGCTTGTTCAGTTAGACTACTACCAGTGAGTGGCATTGTCAAAAGCTGGCCACCAAACCAGGACAATGACTTTTTATCTTATACAAGAATTCAGACAAAAAAGAAAAATGAACGAAATATGAAAATATGTTTTAAATTCATTCTGATAATCACACTTTTAATTGAATGGGACAATGGACAATCAAATGGTTAAAAGGTATCCCTGTTGAGACTATAAACGTTTGCTGGCAGCAGAGGCTCTACCTATGACAAGCGAGTATACCATAAAAGCTGATTTGGAGAAGCCTCCCTATTTCTACTATTTATAAACCAAGCAAGGCCTATTTGAAACTTTAGATGTACCAATTCTTCAAATGTTCGAAAGGAGGAAGATATTAAAATTATTTCTGTAATGTTCAGAATACATAGATGCCTGGTTATATTAGAATTTTCCTTATGATTGAAACTCTATTTCAAAAAACTTCAAAGTACTTTTGATTTTTCCCAGAGATAACTGGTTCTTCCAGTGAATCGCCAATTGTTGTGCATTGCAAACAACCCCCCATTTCATATTTATTTTTAATTACAAAAACATTAAAATATAAAATGGGTCCCTTTTAAAATAAAGATGATGTCAATAGCTCTTACTTTGTAGAAGTCCAATAAATCCAAGGAAAGCAATATCTCTTTAAAACATTGGAAATAAAGAAAATATGTATGCACTAAGCAATCAAAAGGCTTCCCCCGACCCAATAAAGCTATCGGCGATATCGGCAATCGGCATTCCCTTGTGCAACACTATCGCGCCCATCGGCAAAGCCCCGACCCGATAAAGCTATTGGCGATATCGGCGATCGGCGGTTCCCTTGTGCACCATTATCATGCCTATCGATAAAGTCCCGACCCAATAAACCTGTCGGCGATATTGGTGATTGGCGGTTCCCTTCGTATATCAAGCATTGCTCATAGACTTTTCCCCGACCCGATATCGGCAATCGGCGATCGGTGGTTTCTCTTGTTAAATCCTTAATGCGCATAAGCCTTTCCCCGATCCGATATCGGCGATCGGCGATCGGCAGCACTTAAAGCATTGTTAAAACTACCCTCGCGCCCCTGCCCGATCCAATTAGATAAGGCACAGTTCTCAACGAAAAAACAGTTAAAGTGATTGGAAAGCCTGAGTTAATGACAATTAAGACATAATCATTCCCGCTCGGCCGCCAATACGTCCATTGCATGATTTAAAAAGATCTTTCGGCAAATATTGCACTAATGAGCATTTATAAGGTGGCAGGTCCTATACGGTCTCTTAAATGAATCCATCCCCTCAGATCCGCCTATAGATCGTATCCGCGGTGTTTTAATAAAGACAAATTATATCAACGTTCTTCTTTCTATCCTACTATCAGTTGTGAGTTTCATTGTTATCTTAGTATTACGCCAAAACCACCTTTCTGTGCAGAATATAGATTTTGCAAGCAATTCGGGCGTAATGGGAAAAAAGGAGAAGAAGGTTGCAGGCGTTAATGATCCACTAGCCACGCCACAACTAATAGTGAACAGCAAGAAGGGTTTGATATCAGATACAACGTGCGCAGGCCTTGCCAGAACAACTTGGCAAGGGACTTATGATTTGCTAGAAGCCAAAAAACCTGAGCAGGTGATTGAAGAAGCTACTGCAGATTCTATCAAAAAATCAGAGTGTACTCTCAAGGACTTAGCCGACTCCTTCCTACATAGGATAGCGGCTAGAGAGCAAATGCTTCCATACACCGATGTTATCAAATGGGCGATTGAATAAATTCCTATCACAGACAGAACTTTCGTCGCAAACGATGGAAGGATTTTTGGGTCCTTCAAGCCAAAGGATTTGAGGCAAATGTATCATTTGCCTATGCCAGAGAAAGTTTACAATAGCGCATTTCTGGAGCAATTCGCAAGTGAGAATGAAATTGAGTCTGAACCTATCAAAGATTGGAGGCAGAATCCAAGTAAGCACAAACATGAATCCTCTGGTAAGTACTCAGTCGACTCCTTGTGTTCACCTTATTGCTATGCCGCTATAATGATGTGTAGATTATGGGGTCTGCATGATTCAGCCATTTTTACTATCGAAATGGTTCCCCTCATGGAAGCGGCAGTCAACAGTTGGATTATGGATTGGGCCACTATCCTTTCGGATAAGCTTGCCCTTGCTATTAAAGAATATAGAAATCAGACCAGAGTCAGCGAGAGGATAATCCCTCCATTTTATTACAGTGCTTATATTTTGGATACCTTGTGTTTTAATTCCGAATTCCCCATTCTCGGTTGGAGATGGACCGCACAGGACCCCTCCCCCATCCATATTTACCATCGCAAAATGTGGAAGTCGTCTCATAAGAATCACTTGTATCATATCTGTAACGGTTTCATGATTCCTATCTATTATGCCATTTTTAATAAGCCCATTCCTAGGATCTCCTACTTAGCCTCTTTTGACCTGCCATCAGTGGGTAGTTGGTTTGGGGAAGAATATTTTACGTATGTTAGGATTTATGGCAGTCAAGCCAATCCCCATGTCCTTCCCTTATATGTTCCTGACAAATTATTGGCCCGAGAAATTTCCTACCAACTTTCAGCCAAAAGTACTACACAGACTCTTAGGCTAAGGCAAAAAAGGGGCTGGCCAAATTTTCCTTTCAAATGTGGAGTCTTTACCTTGCATGATTTGAAACATGCAGAAAAGGAAGCCATGAAAATTAAAGCCCTAAACCTTCCTATAATACCAAACAGAGCATATGACCCGAAAAAATATGCATACGTCGCTCTAGAACATGCCAAATTATCAACATTTGAGCATAAAGAAGATATTTTTGATGATATTTTTATCTCTGCGGAATCAATTGGTCATGCTAAAGAGCTTGCTAGAACAAGGTATAATGACGAAGGGTTATTTGAGTTCAATAAGCTCAGGGAGCAGAGGTTGCAAACTTTGCCCCTGAACTTAATAATGCCAACCCAAGCGGCGTCCTCAAGCGAGCCTGGTCAGCAACGACAGAAAGAACCCCCTGCTACACTGAAAACCAAAATCAATGAGCAGGAGGAACAACAGAAGAAAAACCAAGAGGAAAAACTGAAGGAAGAGTAGGCAGAACGTTTAAGAAAGGAAGAGGAAGATAGACTAAGAAAGGAACAGGAAGAGATCCAGCAGAAGGAACATGAGCAACAAGAGAAAGAGAAATAGGAACAACTGCTAAAGGAGTCCCAGTCCAAGCAAAATACCGCCGATAATAATAAGGGTACTGTCACAGACCCCGAGCTACAAAAGGAATGGCAACATTTTAGTACTATCATCGGTGGAGTTAAGGATTCACAAAATACCGAGACTCCTAAGAGCAGCGGCATACAGAAAGAAGCCTCATCCCAGGCTTTGACCACAACCACCGGCCCACCCAAAGTTATGAACGTAGAAGTAATTCCAAAAGGTCCCAGCGACCAAATTACTCTCCTGGTAGAAGACATTCCTCCACTAAACATCTTCTACAGCCCTAAGCATAAAGCCGTAGTAAAACGATCAAGAAAGAGGCAGAGGATTGGTCAACCTTCCCTCTTCCCTGAACAATCACTTACGGGCAATGTAGTTTGGAGGGAGAAACTCGATCCTTCTGATGACCTAGCCAAGTTATCACAATATGCAGGAGCTTATTCAGCTGCCACTATTGACAAGGCATCAGAGGTAACAGTTCTCTTAAAAAAGAAGGACTAGGAGATTTTCACTCTTCAAACGGAATTAGCAGATGTCAGACAAAAGGTAACACAAGGTGAGCAGCGATTAGCAGAACACCAACAAGAAACAGTGCGCGCAAGCGAGCAGCTTTTGGAACAGCAGAAAATCAATAGCCAATTGATGCAGCAATGGCAGGAGGAGAAACAGAGGATCACCCAGGCAGCCATACAGAGACAAAGTGAGTTGACAGAGGCATTAGAGCAGCTAAAAGCGGCAAATGAGCAAGCTTTAAAGGCTAAAGATGAACATATTGCTCAAATTACAACACAGTTAGAAGCCACCAAGGGAGATGCGCAAATACAAGAATTCAAAAAAGAGGCAATGATAATCAACAAAGCGCTTGTATCCCAAGTTAAACTCTTGGCGCAATCCCTCTCTCAGGCGGAACCACTCTGTGAGTTAGCTATGACTGTAAGTGAGCAGGTAGAAAAGATTAGAGAAGAATATAATCAAGCCGAAGAAGATATCTCAAACTATCTTGAATGGCAAGATTCAAAGTCAGGTAAGGAAGCCAATTTGCCTCGGATATTGGAAGTCCATAAAAATATATTGTTTACAGAATGGCAGACACAAATATTAAAGGCAGAAAGGGCAGCATCAAGATGTACATTAACCGCTGGTAATTTGGCCGATCTAGTAAATGATACTCTATATTTGGCCAATATTGTTTCCCAATGCACGCCTGGCAAAATTACTACTGCAAATACATTGGAACAAACATGCTACCCTGATCTAGAGGGTAGAGCAAGATCAATCACCACGGTTAACTCTTTAGACATGGATGCATATTGGCGGTTTCTAATCAAGCCAAATGAGCAACGATCTGCTCTCAAATGCTTAACTGATGCCATTCAATGCACGATCCCCGATATCCAAGACTCCACCTACGCTGCCCAGCTCAGTTCCAGGCTCAACAAACCTCCTGAAGTTGAGCCAATGCTCGCCATCAATCAACTCAGGTTTAAGGGGAAATAGCCGACAGAGTGATTCATCATACAGCTCCTCCGATTGCCAGAAAAAATAGCAACAAGAATTTATTGACATCAGCTTAGTTAGCTTTTCTGTTTTTGTAGATATTTTAAATTAGCATAGCATTTATAGACTCTTTCATGCATTTAGAAAGGGTCGTAAAATTTTGTATAAAACTTAACAGACTGAAGTTTGCACTATTGTGCTTCAGCCTTTATATTTTTTATGAAACTCGACCGCTTGCTTTTACTCTAATGAAGAAATGTCTTGATTCAATTATGCACTACTGTCATTGATGAAAAGATTGTTTATGCGTTGGAGTAGAAGCTATACATAGTGATTCATATCGGGAGTGGCTTACGATTCAAATGGTATTTTTATCCTTTGTTTGAATCCATTCTGTGTATATGATTTCGCTACGTAATTATTTTTGCTATCATTAATTGTATGCATGCATAACAACAGGAAATCTTGCTCATACCACTATTGGATGTTCAAATGATATGCCTTATTTTTAATCATGTATGCATTGATGGTATGAACCTTTAAAGTTTAGTAGTATCGCTTTAATCACTGTATCTAACTATTTAGGTACAGCAATCTTGATTGATTTAATATCTATGTTTTGAGAATGCAGTATCTATATAATTGTAATTTTAAGATATAGAACATCAAAAGCTACGCTTTAGAAGTTCAAATAGATTCCCATGATAGTTTTATTTACTTACATTTCTGTCAATAGTTTTAGTCATTCACCTATCGCTACTATCATCTACGAAGTATTCATTCATCCCATTTATTTATTTCTGGGAAACTGGTCCCATTATCCCCAGTCGGAGCCACTACCCCAAACGGAAAAGGAGCTGCACTAAGGTCTGGACCGGGTGGTTTCCCCCAATGTTGGTGCAACGATTTTCAAGGCATCAACAAGCCGCAAAAATGGTTGTGCGGTGTGGAGAAGGCCGGGTTACTTCATCTACAATGGATACCCCACTTTCATCACGAGCCCATCACCATTTTCGTCATTAGGCAGCTGTTGTGCCTGGTGCATGATGGGTATCCATGGCTAGAGGATCCTATTCCCATCACAGTGGAACTTATTCACAGGATTTCATAGCTTCCCTGTAAGGAAAGGGACCCCGGGGAAATAGCTAGTAAAAGCAGTGATTTGACTCTCGCGGAAGCCATGAAAACTAAATAAAAGTTGGAAAAGAAGAAGCTTGGCTATGAAATTGCAAGTATCAAGGATAAAGGCATGCACATAGCCACCCAGCTCTTGGATGGAAAATTAATGTGGAAGTGTCATGCCAATGATGTACCAGCACCTGTGGTTGGGCTGGCCAAGTAGTGCATGGAGGGGGTCTAGTTTAACTGGGCTGAGTTCCTCTGTGAGGAATTTTTGATGAACTCCAATGAGGCCCAAGAGCAAGGTAAGACCTTCCACTATGCATGGTTGCCCTTATCCCTCTTGCTGGTAGTAGGCAAACTACTGACACATAGCCAGTTCCCGCTTATCAACCAGGACCTTCCTGAGGCTACGAAGTATGCTTCGCTCTGGGCCATGAAGCACGCAAAGCAGATTCATGCGATCAAGTTTTTTTGGGTGCTGATGGAGGCAAGCATTCAGATGTGGATCAATAGAAGATCACAGTTGTCGCCCACAGTGTACACCACTTTGCAGAGCTTTGCAGAGTTTAAAGTGGACATGCAAAACATTCATGTCTGGGCATGTAAGGATCCAACAAAGGAATGGATAAAGCTTCCATTTATTTCTACTAATGACACCATCTTCACAACATTGGAAACATGGCCTCTAGAGGGGCATGCCCCAGACTTGGCAGGAATGGAGAAAGATGCAGCCCAACAAAGGAAGAAGGACACCAAGCTACGCATCGCACAACTGACTGACAAGAGGCACCAGGAACAAGAAGCAACCGCACAGCAGAAGACAGCCGATGCAACAGTAGCAGTGCAGATGGCAGAAACAACAATAACACCAATAAAAGAGGCTAATGAGGACCATGAAATGTCCACAAGGAAAGGGGCTGAGGACATTGACCTGGATGAAGAGTGCATGGATCTAGAAAGTACCTCGCAACAATTGAAACGGTCACGCGTCCTTGAGAAATCGGTCCCCAGAAAGAAGACGAAGGGATCCAAGACGTCCATTGACCCAATCACGCTTATAGAAGGTGATCTTTTTTACATAGGCGAAACGGTTCGCGATGTCACTAAAGGTGTGCTCCAAGAAGTGATGGTGGAGCAAAACACTATGTTGGGGGCACTACGAATGTAGTTACAAGGACTGCATGTGCAACCCCCTCAAATAGGAATGATAGCACTATATATCATAGTAGGTACATCAAAGACGAAACAGATGTTGCGTGCCCACGTGACTAACACTTTCATGTTCCCTGAGGGTGCGTTAGTGGCAACAAAAGGAGTTGATTGAGCTGCGATGGGAAAGATTAAGGGGTTGAGCATAAACTTGGCTGCCCTTCCACGAGAAACCCTATACTAGTTACAAGATGGGGTCATAGCTGAGCTCCGTGCAAGAGAAGGTCATGCACTACAGGTATTAAGCGAAAAAAGATCAATATGGAACAACTCAGCCAGTAGTGTGATGAACTCATTGCACAGGATCAAGGACTGGCACAGGTGGTGGATGATGCTTATAGAACTTTTCCAGAATTGGCTTTCCTATCAAATCTACCAGTAGCAGTGCAAATTCATATATTTTCCAGTGGATTCCAAGAGGCAAAGGAGGAAGCAACGAGGATATAGCTTGACCTCAACCTTCAGATTGTCGAACTGTGATTAAGGCACAGTCATCCATGCCCCCAGAAGTTAGGGAATAGTGCACTAGTGCTATCCAAAAAGGGTTGGAGGAAATAGGACAGGCAATGCATAACTGTACTACTATGTTGTAAGACTCCATTGTGGTCCTCACTTCCTTACAAGAGGACCCCACTATACAGCACCTATAAGCAAAGGCGCGGGAGCTTCAAGTGTAATATGATAGTGTGCATGGAAAGACACAGATAGTTATCCTGACACAATGGCTAGTGAAGCTATAGCAGGCAAAGGCATTGAAGGAACAGGTGGATGTTACATGACAGAAAGTGACAGTACTTAAAGTGCACGACCAACCTTGGATTGATGAGGCCATCCTCATCACTACCAATATCGAAGGAAAGCTCACATAGATGAAGGTGATGCATGCCTTAAGATACGGATTTTCCCCTAACAGTGAGCATTCAGTCGAAAGAGTAGAGCAGATCCAGTAGATAGTAGAACAATGCGTTGTGGACCTTCGCGCAGCACAGGCATAGTTGGAGGGGCTACGTGCCAAGATCGCCGTACTATTAGAGTGACTCGGGACGAGTCATGATGATTGTGTTGGGGGCCTGTTGGGCATGGGATCCCCTGCAACATGTTTTGGGGCTCAAAGCTTAAGTTTTGGTCAATTATATTGTAAGACTTAGCGAATTGCGGGCGCAAAGCAAAAAGTCTAAGATGACTCATAGGGTTGTCCGCCATAAAATATTGTAATTTAATGTAAATTTGTGTCGGCCTACCCATGGTCCACAGACCATGGGATTGTATAAATAGAGCGAGGCTCTAAGTGTAAAGTGGGGTGATGATAGATAGAATAGCGAAGGCATGGTTCAGGGTTAGAGTTGGATCTGAAGTGTACTGGGTCATATTAGTAGGAAGAGGCTCTTCAACTGAGTGCGCAGATGCATAGAATAGTCTACAACTGAGTGCGCAGACCCCTGTAGCTGAGTGCGCATGAAAAAGTCGGTTTTGTAATTGAGATTGAAAGTTAATAAAGAGAAGTTTACTCTGTGCACCTGTTCTTGAATCCGTATTTTGATGTTATGCATTACTTTTACTCTATTATTTATTGCGCACAATTGATGAATACTTATATGAATGCTTATATATAAATAATCTAAGTAATCAGCTAACAGAGCCTAATTAAGGAAGACTTGGGTAAATAACATAGGTCGCACTACAACTAGATCTGTGCGAAGACAGTATCGCATGGCACAGGGTGCCGCTAGTGCGTGTAGCACAGTAAGTGAGAAGGTTGAACCGTATACCCATCACCTCATATCAGACATCCCCAGGGTGCGGAAACCTGGTTCTAGCACCCTCTCGTACTACTTCAGGTGACACCTCAGTCTGCACTCCACAAACTATTGCCGAAAGGGCCAGTAGTACCAGGATTTGTTTGCCTAAATCACTTTCAAACCTGGGTCAGGCCCCACTAAGCCAACAGGGAGCCATTACTTGCTTGTCTTTCTTGGGTCTTAGCATGCGCAGTGATTTTGGGATTTCTATCACAATATTGGCACCTTCTAGAACATCCCCCACAGTTAGGGCCTACACGGCCTCCTTGATGGTCATTTCTGTTATGTCCATAACATCCTGAGTAATTTCCATCGTATCGATCTGAATCGGATCCTTAAACACTCTTAAAGTTTCCTAAACTCTGTAAAACTCATGCCGAAGATTCAAAGTCTTATGGATGTCGAGCTTATCAAAAATAACCTCTAAACAATGGAAATTTCTTATCAGCATGGAGTAACGAGGACCCTCGGTCAAAGCATGTAGACTGTTGGCCCATGGTAACTGCGCGCTGGAAAAAATTGACAAACGAGAGGTAATATCTAGAAATGGGGTAGTTTCTGATACGCGTTTAGTGCTAAAGCACATATCGCGTATAACAGGGTGTCCCCCTCAATGAAGGAAAACCCCTAAGCACTCAATCCTGAGAAAAACATAAAACTGTATGGAAATCGCAGATTCCATCATAAGGCAGGTCCCTCACTAAAACCGATAGGATATCAGAAGGGCTTCAAGTGGTAATGGGTTCGACCAAGTCTCACCCAATGCCATATACTGAGTGACACAGGTTTGACAGATGAGAGAAAAAACCACTCACATCGGACGGGTAAATGACATGCTACGTACCCGCCCAATATGGATGAAGACTGTAGGATCTAGAGCCTCCAGATCAACGGTGGAGGAACGATCCGATGGATGACCGGATTTGACGGGGAAATAAGCTGAGGTGGATAAGGTTTGAGATATGGCATGACCGATGAGTTGGCAAAGTAATCAGTTTCACGGGAAATCTTGGAGGAATGGAAATAACAAATGTTCAAAGAGAATTGACACTTAGTTTGTGAGGAAATGGGTGGCCACCTCTCTATAAAGCGTTACACAGTGATGATGATGCAGAGCAGGGGAATTCAAATGGACAAAGGTAGGAGATCCAAATAGCTAGGAAGTAGAAACAAATAGTCAGGAAGTTGATTAACTTTAAGCCATGAACTGATAGAAAGTAAGATAGGCAGAGATAAAGCAGAAATCCAAGAGGCCAAAGAGAAGTGAATTGCAAAGAATAGAGAAGAAGTCGAGCTAACCTACAGAGAAAAGGAAATATCAATCCAGGTAGAGACAGAGAGATTTTGAGAGTCTGTGATCTCCAGAGAAGGCTTGAGAGGTTCAAGCTAACTCCTCTGAGTAAACCTGTTAGGTATTGAGTCTCAGATTGGACCCATACCACTATGACCAGTTGAGGTCGAGATTCAGTAAGAGGAGTGTCATGCGGAAAGATTTATGTTTGCAGACAAACCTAACCTCCCTAGGAGTCTAAGATTCTCTAGTGACAAACAAACCAAACAAGAACAATCCTTCTCTAAACACACGTTATTCTATGAGAGATCAAGTGTTTTCCGATCTTACCTTAGGTCCAACGCTTGTTGTAGCAGTCCAGCCTTGCTGATCCAGATGAGCTCCTCCTTCACTTTAAGACCTGCATACACTAACAAAGCAAACGATTACATAACACCTGAATATTTCATAAAACAAAGCATATTCATCACATAGACCAAGGAGTACATGAAATAATTCATTAGCAACAAATCATTGAGAAGAATGGACTTATTTGTATTAAGGAAACAAAAAAGGAACCATTA